>JAVQJV010086174.1:0-32630 GCA_036024995.1 Gadopsis bispinosus | reverse complement strand
GTCCAGCGGCCCGGCGACGGGGGGCTCCGTCCTTCTGGTCCCGGGTGTTGCGTGCGTGCTGGGGTACCCGTACCTTTCGGGGCCTTGGGGACAGCGCCCGGTCGCTCTCCCGTCGCGGTCCGACGGCTCTTTCCGGTCTCTCCTCTCATGATCACCTCCGTCACTTGGTGGTTCTCCGGCAGGTCGGCCAGGTCGTCCATGGAGGCAGGTGTGGACCAGAAGGCGTCTTTTTGCTTCATTGGGAAGTGCCCGGATGCACCTGTCCATGACCAAACGGTCTAACGCCGGGGGTCCCTCTCCATCCGTCAGCCAGGTGCGCGCAAATCGGGCCAGCTCGGCCAACTGCGGTCGTGCCGGGCTGTTGGGATTGTAGACCCAATCGTGGTACCTTTGGGCCCTGGTGTGGATGTTGTGGCCGTAGCAACTCAAGATGGCAGCCTTTAAGATGTCATAATTAGTCGCCTCGTCGGGGGACAGGTCCCGCCATGCCTGCTGTGCCTCGCCTGTCAGGAACGGGGCCAGGATGTCGGCCCGGTCGGCGTTCGGCCATCCCTCCCGTGTCGCGGTGCGCTCGAAGACGGTGAGGTATGCCTCGATGTCGTCCTCCCTGGTCAGCTTTGTGAGCACTTGAGCGGCAGTGTGTCGTCTCACCTGGGGACCGGGATTTTGTGTCAGTATTTTGTTCGTCATGTGAGACAAACAAAGTATTTACATGTGCAAGAGCATGCATGCACAGCCATTGCACTGATACGAGCAAGACATTTTGTTCTTATTTTTATATATGCGTGTGTTTATCAGAGTCTGTATCTGTCGGCAATCTCTGTGTTGTTGTCAGACTCACACTTAGAGGAGCACAGCTGTTGTAAATGCAGCATGTGTGTAGTCATATGAGGAAAGACGGTTGTGATTTATACACGTGTGACATGTGATTAAGATAGGCTGAGTTAACGGTATACGGAGCAATAAATTCCAGAGGAGTCACTTTTAACTACGGCGCTGGTGGGAACAGATTCATTAACGACAACCTCGACTGAAAGCAAACACACGTACACATAACAGATGTAGATGAATATTCAAGACATATATTCATGACATAGCAAAATATTCACAACAGATCAGAATACAGTCTTTCATGCAAGATCCGACTTTGATCCCAGCAAAGATTAGCTTGGAATTTGCGCAGCCTCTCAGAGTGGGAGTGCTGGCTGCTAACAGCAAAACGTGCAAGAGAACATTTCAGAGCTTGACACAGACTGATACAAACTCTCTGACCTGACCTCAATCCAAACCCGCACTCAGACTCAGGGTTAATTTATAACATTTTTATATAGAGAGATATATATCTGTGCGGTTGTAAATTCCAAGGTTTGTGGACGGACGATAAATAATGATAATTAACATGATTTATAGAGGCATGATGAATACAAGTAGGTGGAATTTGTTCTGATGAGCCTTTCTTGTGTGCTGTTACTGGTGAACAGGCTAGAACAGTTGTGCACAGATCCACAAAACCTTGAGCACTGGAGAGAAAAAAAAATGTGGTGCTCAGGCCCCAGTGTACCCTGCACACTGGGGCCTGAGCTCCATTAAGTGTTTATTTGTGACAGCAAAATCCTACATATAGTATAAACAAATGTTATCACTGGATTTTTGTGGCCTACTGTTTGAACTTCTCGCTCTAGCTTTCTTTTTCATTTGTTACACACCTATTTCTGGCACTCTTTGTATGAACAAGTGAGTGCACCACTATGAATATCTTCCAGAAGAGACCATCTGAAAAAGTGTGTTGTTATCCACGCCCCTCTCTGTGATGGCCAGCTTTTTACCCCATATTTGATTGTGGCTGATTGGTACAGCCAGAACTCTTATGCCCAATTCGAAACTAGATTCTAAACTAATTCTTTTTGAGCATTTCCTGCCAAGTGTCCGGGTAATTGTTTGCATTCACATGTGTTACTGGTGAAAACAGAACTCTGAGTAAATACATAAACCTAATCTAAAATGTACTCATGGCCAGAGTCCGTTCGGAGGATCTTCCCCTCCTTGTGTCAATACTTCAAACAAGGTTACTCTAATTCACAAAAGTAAAAGAAAGTGCATGAATAAAATAAAGCATAAATCAATTACTGTATTGGCATGTTTGTGGTGGTGTTTATTGAGAAAAATGTGATTTCACTGTTTGCAGATTTTGTGCTCTGGAGCTAATTTGGATTTGATTCACATGATTCATCAGAGTTCCCTTTATGTCATGGGTTTATGTTGTTTTTCTAGTCTGACTCACAGGAAATAGGTTGTTGGTATAAGCCAACCACTGGCCGACTATTTCAATCAGAATTCTCCTCCCCTTCTGCTATCTGCACGTTACCATTTATACATTTTGCAAGTGCATCGTCGCTACATCCTGGGATTAGCACCACTAAAGATGTTTGTGATTGATTTAAAGAAATACAAACAAGCCAGAGCAGTTTTCCCCCCTACAACAGACTGATAATGGGTTCTGTCAGACCTATAGTGTTGCTATAGGAAGTTTGGCTATGTGAGACTACTGTCTTACTAACTCAGTCTTTTGCCCACTGACTACCCTTTCACTTCCCTCTTCTCATTCCCTCGAGTCTGTGTAATCTGAGAAAGGTCACCATATAAAGTGAAGAGTGTGTTGTAGCACACATAATCTGTAAAGTGAAGAAACAGAAATAACATTATCTAACGGAGGATTATTTTCTACAGGGGGGGAACATTTGTGCCTTATATAAGATGTTAGGCAAAAAGAAAGTTATATGGGCCCATGTGAGAATGTGTCGGGGTAGAAGAAAACAGACCAATAAAGTTTTGTGAGCAAACAACATCAGCCTACATTTATAGCAATAAATACCAGACTTATCTGTCAGCCATTATAAAATACAACTCTGCCCACTTCAGCTATTTTCAGTCGGAAGAATTTTATTCTGATGTTCAGATAAGTGATGTGCTTAGACATGGGTTGTTGTTTCTTTTTATTCTGGTGGTGCTAAATGTCCTTTAAATGTTATTTCCTACTATGAGCTGGCATTATTTTCGTTTAAACTGGGAGATGCATGCTGGTAAACCCTGAAAAGATTACAGGAAAAGATGTGAACAATGCAACATCAGGTAGAGAAACCTTTGGGTCCTTCAAGATAAAGTGCTTAACTTCTCACTTTGGTTTCAGCCATACGCCAACACACACACCTACACAAACACGCACACACAGTTCAGATGTGAGGTATGATTTTCTGGGATCCCCTTTATTGAAAGATTGATTATGAATACACACAGTGGGTTGTTCTGTTGAAGGTGGCACCTGTGGGACAGTCCCGCATTTTATTGAAATACATCAAAGACCATATAAAAACCAGCGGAGGCTGTGGTGGGGAGATCCAATGCTGGGTAGCTGGGTGTTTTGCTGACTAAAAAAACTTTTGTTGTCCCTCCTCCACACTCACTTTGTATTGTTGTCCCATGTTATTATATGACAGGGTGACTTATCTAGTTCCTCCTCGGAGAATTTCCCTGATTCGATAGTTAGTTAGAAGTGACAGAAACTAAAACGCACAAATGAAAATGCCTTCAGCTGTTGGACTAATTTCAAAGAATTAACGTTAAAAAAAAACCCATACAGGTTTCCGTTTTGTGTTCTGACAGTCTATCTGAACCAGACCCATGCCACAAGTATGTCACTAGCTCATGTGATGGTCATTAAATATAGATCCTTGTCAAATCCTTATTATTTTTAGTTGTTAGTGTGCAGAGCATTGGCTCTTGCTTCAACCAGACTCATCCAGTGCCCAGTTCTTTTGCTATGCAACAATGCTACCTGCCTCACGAGGTGAGTTAGTGAGACTGTAACTCAGAAGCAAGAAAATGCACACTCACAGGATTGTCGCTACAATCGAACTTGGTATAACAGGTAGCTTATGGTGGCTAATGTTATAAAACATTTGATAGGTATTGCTGTGTAACTTAGCAAGCAGTGTATGGTTTGGAGATCTTTACTGACCATCAACAGCTAACTTAGCCTCTGTGACTGCACGTGGCACTCCAAAAGTCTTCTCACTTTCTCTTAACACAACCAAGTGATTCCAAATTGAGACCACATTTTATCCTCAATATATTAAGTAGTGACGAAAAATACTTATTTAAGACTGATATAACTCTTCATCAGGTTATCTTAAATAAACTGTATTAATTATCACACTGCAATGGTCAATTGCTTGCACCCAAAATAAACAAATGAACGTATGTAACATATTGTTCCTGGTGGTTAACCGCTACCATCGACAGTATCCTGTTTCTCAAATAAGCTGGGGATGGGATCCAAAATGGGCAGAGGACAGGAAAATCATTCATCACGGTTTCAACTCTAGGGGCTCACTATTCTAGCTGTCAGCACGGGACAGCTTGAAATATAGCACAATAATTCCACTATCACAGCTCGCTGAGTTTGCTTCCATTCAGTCAGTCAGTCAGTCAGGTTGTGGGTTTTCCCCTCATTCCTCCTGGATTAGATTCAGTTCTTCTGATCTCTTTATGTGCTTTGTAGTCAGCTTGCCATGGGGTTTTATTTGTAGACCGTAACGTAGCCTGCCCCTAGCGTGCTGTTTTTGGCTTTATAAAATTCTGTCACACAACGAAAGCTGAGCCTTATTAATAAAAGTAAATCGTGTTGGTTTATCTTTAACTAGAAAAGAGAGTTGCTGCCCCATTTATGTTTCTATGTAAATGTACCCAAAAAAATGGGGATTTTATCAAGGGAACTTCTATCTCATAAACAAGTTTTCTTTCTTTCCTCTAACTACCTGTGTATGAAGGGGAATCACATTGCAGGTACTTGCCGTCTTGCCGTGTTGTAAATCAAACATTTTCCCTTCATGTTCCCAAAAATTAAAGCCAATACAGAAATATATCTTTACTGAACTTAAGAGTCTTAAAATGAGCTTTCATGCGAGCTGAACTTTGTGTCATGGTGAAACCTGACTCTTTCTGTGCCTCTTTGTGTGTCAAATGATCCACAGCGTGGGAATTCCCCTGTTATCAGTCGGCCTGGTCTGGAATCTCTCTTTAGTGCTAATGTTTTGGTTTGTGGAGAGCAGAAAGGGAAACGGTGAAAGAGAAATAAAGGGGAAGAGAAACAGGGACAGGGAATGAAAATATAATGTGCAAATCATCCTACATCTTATCCGGTGATCTTTCCTCTTAATCGCTGCATCCAGATCATTTTAATTAGCAGTATTATTTGATAAGTTCGAGAACGTTTCTTCTCTGGCCAGTCGACAAAGTCTTGACTTTGATTTGGGAGCAAATAAAGCTTCTTGGGGATGTTTCAAACAACCCCCACATAGAAATGGACAGAGCACAAAGTGTCCCATTGAGACGTGTGTGAGGGCCGAGGGTGCCTTGTCCTACAACAAGCGCTTATTCTACAACAGACGGACTGGAGCTCAAACATACTTGTAGTAGGAGGCTTTTCAGTATCTTGATTGTCAAACAGAGAAAATAGCCATCAGAGATTATATGGTGAAAAGAAAAAAGACTTGTCTTGAGGCTTACAAAAACACTTCTCAGTGAAAAGGGGAAACATTTAGGCTGGGCCTGAACCTGACTTTGTGATCTTGTGAGCTGCTGGATCAAAGGACTAATTACATACAGAGATTACATTTGAGATTTTCTTAGGTGATTTCAGTCACAAAATTCCCATGTGATTTTAAAAGTTACGTGTAATATTCCAAAACCAAATTTTTCAAGATTAATTGTGTCCTATATATCTCCCATGTGATTGTACCACATGCTCATCACATGTAAAGTTTTTCACACAGGAATCATCACATGGGGCTTTCTGTACTGAGCTAAGTTAAGTGTGAAAGTTCATTTTGGCCTTGGAAACAACAGAGAGTTGTTTGACTTGTCATGTCAACAGTAGCTAGTAAGCGGACCTTGCACCTTATTTTGTCAAACTACTATTTCCAAGATCAAGAAAAAAAGAAAAGTCCTTTGGATGAAATTGTGACAGCTGCTGCCACAGTGTTTCTTTTCTCCTCACAGGTCCTTGTGTCAAATATGTCATTAATTAATTAACTGATGCTAATTTTGATGTGGCACAAAAAACAAAGATGATTAAGGCTTCAGGATGACCTGAATGCTTCGAATGTCAGACCACAATAATGATTATATCTATAGGAAATCAGGCTAATGTGGACCAAACTGCTGACCCAGTTTGCTTGTTCATGTTTTCAGTCGTGGTGTCTGGCATGTGAGGGGTTGACCTGGCTGGTGAGTGACCTTGATCAGCTGTCATATGAGTGGAGAAGCAGCTGATCTGTCCATTCTCTGTGATCTCATTCAGCCTGCGGATGAGTTGTCCATCACATCATGCTTCCTTTGAGTGTTGTTCACCACAGTGTGGTCTGAATGCTTCCTTATGACACTTTCAGTACATCGGTTTAGTGATTGATGGTGGTGATGCCGATTGATGACCAAAGAAATGTACTGAAAACAACAAAGCAGCTGTTATTGGGATGCAGCACATACTGTATGTACTGGCTTTTTGAGATGGAATATAGTTCTTGCTACACTTGTGCTCATACCTGATTATCATTTTGATTGCCCATACAGATATAATTAATCATCAACTTAGAGCGCAAACCCCATGAAATCCCATTAGAAAACTTAATCTGGAGCATCGTCTTCATCACTTATTTCTGGCCATCTGTTTCCAGGCTTTGTGCGTTTTCTGTCTTGTCAGCAGAGTCTCTTCCTAGCAAAGACATTAGTGGATTAACAGTCTTTCACACAAGGTGTCTCCACATCATTCAAGGGTGTGGACATCCTGTTTCCAAACGAGATGAATAAATGCTTTCTCATCAGAAGCTGACAAAGACAAGCAAACTGTTGATGAAATAATAATAGTAGTCCAATATATATCAGAAATATTGTGTTATTATGTTTTATTTAAAAAAAACAACAACCCCCAACAGCTTTGCTCCCAGCAGATATTTGCATTGAAAACCAACATACAATATTTACATCTTATAAAGTCACTTTTCATGTGATGCAAAAATAAATGTGTCACCAAAAGGTCAGACATGCCACTGACTCACTGAAGACGGGATAGAGATTTTGGATGAGGATACATCTATTTGCAATTCTTTTGACATATTTGTGGATTCAGTATGTTGCCAAATTCCCTGCTCAATGTGAATTCACAGTCTAAACAACAATGTTTGTTAACTCAGAGAATATCAGCTGCAAAACTGGGGTCAGAGTCACACCTGTGTGATACTGATATAACAGAGGTAAACTGAAATAGTCCAACTGCAACTGATTGCAACTTTGATGTTCAAAACTGATGGAAAGATCAAACTGCAGCAAGGACGTGTTTTTTAATTTTGTTGGGTCTTACAAGTCTGTTGTTGTGTGGGCACTGTATCTGGCTTCCTCTGCACCTGACAAACAGGAAGGTATTTGTATGTGTGTCTGTGTGCGCATGCATGAGTGTGTGTGTGTGTGTGTGTACCACAGGATGTAAGATAATCCTATTTGATCTTTCCACGAAGTACAACACACCCACTGTAGCCCCCCCATGACTTTTCAACTCCTATAAATAGGTTTCTTTCTGTTTCCACATGTACACATGAGTTTATTATGTGTCTAAGAGTGCATGCCAAGTGCATGCCCACGCAACCCCCCACCCCCACCCCCACCCCCACGCACACCCCCACGCACACCCCCACGCACACACCCACATACACACACTCAGACAAGTGAAGAACAGTCACAGTTTTGACTTGGCTCTGTGCTCAAAGAGCTGAAAGCCATCTGGACAGTTACGTTGTCATTAGCAGCAGACTTGTATCAGATATCAAAGAACTGCAGCGCTACACTGATGTAGGCTCGCTGTTTACAATCTGTTACCACTAGACTGTTTTATTCCAAATGCTTTACAGAAGTCATCTGCATGTTTTTAAAATCTGTTCTCACTGCATATTCATTGGCAGCAGTGCCATGTTCTGGTGTTACTGTGAGCTCACGTCTGCACTAAAAAAGTGAAAATGTGTTTCAGTGACCTTTTAAAATGGGTTTAAGTTTTATCCAAATAACTGTTGTTGGTTGTAAATTAAAGTTTCAGAATTGTCTTCAAAGTGCTTTTACCACAGCTCAGACTCAATATAGAAACTGTAAAAAAAATAATGCGGAAGTAGTGAATTGCAGTGACAGCCCAGATTTATGAGTTATGATTGACTGTTGGAGGCAGCAGGAGAAGGACTCATCATCAAGCCAGCACACGTATCTGAAAATAGAGTATGGCTAATATCTGGAGCACATTGTTAAAAGTAAAGTTTTTATAAGATGCCGCCAGCAGCTAATGACCACCCTGTCATAAGAAAACACATTGTGTGTATTCTTGAGGCCACCGTGTTTGCATTTTTGAGGTGAAGCCTACCACATGATCATGAACATCCCCAGTTTGGTACTGTCCTCGTGATCTCGATCAATATCGGCAGAAATGCTGAGAAATAATTTTACAAACTGCATAATTTACATCCCTTTTCTTGCCTACACCACCAACCGTCTATGATATGAGTGTTATAGCGTGGCAGAATGTGCATCACTTCACCTGCATGGATTTGTGGGTACACATCCATGCTAGTAGAGCACGAGATACAAACACATTGGGGAACCACTTTCTGACATCATTCTCTGTGTTAAGAAAATGGATGGGAAAGCCAGAAACAAAATAAGTCTATCTGGGAAATGAATGTGCAGATCTGAACAATGCATTAGGATGCATCAGGTCTGAACACAGAGTCGTGGGAAGGGAAAGCGTCTGATGAAAATGAGGCAAATGACTCAGAAACGCTTGTTCCTGAGAGGAAACGAGTGTTAGCTAAACCCTTCAAAGCTTGCACACACTCACACAGGCCTTGGCTTGTGGCCTAAGCTGCAATCCACATGAGGAAAGACCATTACAATCGCATCTCACACACACACACACACACACACACACACACACACACACACACACACACAATGAAGGAGGCTAGGGAGAGAGAAAGCTCTTGAGAAAACAGAAGTTCCTAATTAGGTAAAATTGTCCCACAGCAGTTAGATGTCTGGCTGAATTCTTCCTCTCTCTCTCTCTCTCTCTCTCTCTCTCCCCTCATCTGTCTCCATCCAGATGTTTGACTTCCTAGTGGACTGACTTTGGTTTTAGTGCTGTTTCATGTTTTATTGTCGCAGCAGGAGATATTGTGACTGATCATTAGTGAGGATGAATAACGAGCCCAGCGGAAACACCAAAGAGTAAGAAGAAAGACGCTGCAGAAAACAGAAAAATACATTAAACAGGAGAAATGCGATACAGGATATGTGTTTAAATAGATTTCTATACACAGATGGAGACTAGGCCTCCATCTGTGTATAGAATATCTTGGAATAGGAATAGGGAGTCCAGAGGAGACCAAAATGAGCATGAAATGGATATTTAATTTCCCTGTATGCTCTTTCAACAGAACTTCCTGAACAGACAAACAACCACAACTGACCATTTCTAAACTCCGCCCCCAGGCAATGATGGTCCAATCATAGCTTAGCAACCATGACATGGCACAGCAGGTCTGTCAGCCTTTGGAATTGTCAACATGCTGAAAGTTGCAGGTTTAAATCTCCTCCATCAAATAGTTTATTCTGTTGTAATATTATTTAAGATCTAACTAAAGAAAACATACTACACTAGGGCGGCTCCCCTGCTGACAATACATTCATGTGCGGATGTTAAAGATGCTAGTTTAGCAAGGTAAGAGTAATAGTAGCATCTCAGTTTCTCTTTATTTTGTTTGGGGAAGTTTATACTCCACCAGTCCCAGCATGTGTGCAAAAACCTTAGATAGCATTACATTTGCCAAACGTGCCATTATTCCTCATACTCAGACTCTCTTGTAAAAGCGAAACATACTGCTGGATAAAAATCTGAACACATAATCATAAATCTAATCAATGTGTCGCTTGTTTAAGTAAGGTTTTCTATAGTGAGAATACACAGCATTCAAGGGGTATGTTAAAATTACATTTTTATTTATAAATTATTACACTAAATAATACTAAGCAGCTCTACCCTGCTCTTTATTTCCATGTCCTCTACAGGAGTCATCATCTGGTGTGGATGCTGACTGTTAGCCTGGGACATGTAGCTTTAGCCTCAGTCTTCAAGCATTACATCGTGTATGCAGCCATCAAGTGTATATTTAAGATGCTTTAACTGGTTCTCGTTTTGCCACAAATAAGCAGGGAACAACAAAACGTGAGCCTGAGACAGAGCTGTCAGCCGAGTCGTTACGCTAGTTTACTATGGCTGATGAACAGACAGGGCAAAAAACTGTCAACGACTAGAAATGTGAATCCTGCATTTGTTTGCTACTGTGTGAAAAGGCCCAACGGTAAGGCAAGTCTGCCACCGTTATCACCGAAAACTGCTCGTGTGCCGTGCGAGAATGGAACGCATGTGGCCTGCCCAGATCTGTAAATTAAGCGGTTATATAATAGAGGGACGAAGTGTGACAAACGCTGTAAGCTCCAAAGTGTTGGGTAGATTGGCTTTCTTGGCCCCGGATTGGGTTGAAAAGACGCTGAGACAACATCACCGTCTTGTTTGAATCACTGTGGTGCTAGCTAATTCACTGAAGAGTGGAGAGAAACAGTTCAGCCTGGCAGCACAAGAGCGGATGACATTCTCCTTTGTGCTATGTAATGGGAAACAGAGGGAGAATCGTAAAAGGAAACACACATTTCCTGTAGGTGACGTACGCAAGTGTGTGTGTGATGCACTCCTTGTAGCCTTAACAGGCAGGAATGTGACATCAGCAGCTGGATCCCGCATGAAGGACAAGCTGCAGCCAACTCAAACACACTCACACACATCGCAGCCAGAAAAAGATGCGGCCAAGGGTCAATGAAACAGTAACAGAGGAAGGGGAGGATTTCCCCTCCTTGGACTCCTTTTCCATGCCACCCACTTGGCCTTGCCTCACATTCCCTTCTTCAAAGATTTTATGGCTCACAGCAGTAATGGTGATTTCTTTCCCATAAATGGGAGGGGGAAAAGCAATGCCAAAAAGTAAGCACTCTTCAAAGGGAACATAATCACTTAAATGTTTCTCTTAAACACTGTTCTTTGTAACTCTTAATACAACTCAAATAGTGTCAAAATGTGAGCAACACACAAAGTCAGCATCTACAGACTGATGTCCCGGTTCAGCTCTGACCTACTCTACTCGCCAAACATGTGCACACGTGGTTTTCCTGTTCGATGATGGATTATTACAAATATTTTCTTCCTTCTCTATCACTCTAACATGGGCACAAATCTGCAAAACGCACCTATTTCTATATCGTCACGCGAGCGCGAGTGAGTTCAACATAACTTTTCTTTCGTGTGAGCGTACTGCTAAATTCAAAGCAGTTGGGCTCAAATAATAAATGAAGCTCCTCATCAAGGAGACGCTCCCCAATTTTGTTGCGATTATGTGATTATGCCCAAATGCTGCCCCCAAATTTCATCATAGGAGGTGATTAAACGGCTCATTTCATTTTCAAAATTCACAGCAGATGAGGCCCAACGTTTACATGCAGAGCAGGAACATGATATGAGTGTGTTATTGATCAGTAGTGCAGTTTGTTCATGCTAGAGCTTGCAGTTGCAGAAAGGCAAACCATGTGCAGCGTTGTGGTATAGAATTCAGGAAGAGTTTCACAGCAGAGATTCTCATTTACACCTCTGAGGTGACTGAGGCTGAGTGAAGTGAACGTCTCACTCTGCAATTAAAGATGTGGAATCAGCACATTTCGGCCTCAGAGTCACAGCAAAGCGGCCCTGTGATCTCTTGCCACTGCCCCAGTTTCCAGCATGAAGTCAGGAGGGAGGTTTGATGACATTTCTCTCTCTCTCTTCACAGAGTAGCTGCCAAGTGAGTCCTGTCTATCTGTAGGCCGGTTGTATTTTTCTTTTGTATGAACACAAAGCAGCATGTGTGTGTGACATTTGTGTGCGTTTGCCTGAAAACCAGTGTTGTCTGCTGGTTACTGATCAGGTGTACTGAAGGTGTGTATGAGTCCGTGTTGTTTATGTGTATGGGCGTTTGTGTCCAAATGCATGTACACATATGTGAAATCACATATCCATATATTGGTGAGCACAATTTGTTTTCTCCAACCAATGACAGAAAGCCCTACGTGCTTGTAATAACCTTGACCTTTAGCACATTCAGAGGTTTTTTCCATGACAGCCAAGTCAATATCAGGAAACTATTACCGAGAATACAATGGAAACAAACGTGGCCCTTTCTTGCGCAGGTAATATAACTAGTTTGACACGTTTGAAACAGTGACGTCTCTTCTTGACGTTATACCTTAAAACTATTTCCTCTTCATGAAGGTGGAGTCTCTCAGCTGATACTGTATGCAGATTTAGAGAAGTAACAGGGAATTTTTATCCAGAGCTTCAACAAGAAACTGGACTGTTTTTACCTGAAATCTGAAATCCACTGTCTTACATTTTAATTGGCTACTCCATCAAATAAAAGTCATGATAATGCTGTGACCTTGGTGCAGGTTCCTATACCTAAATGAATAAATAAATATTTACTTATTTCCATAATGATGAATGTATACTACATTACATTACTATAATGAGAAAATAAAGACAGGATTTTGACACGTTGGTTTCCTGCAATGCTTGTGAAGAGATGCTTTGATGAGAAACTCACTTAGGGGTGTCACTGATGTTACTGCTCAGAGCTGCAGGGCAACAAGACCAAGGTCATGCTTAGAGTCAAGCAATAGAGCTGGTTTAAGACTCAATTGTTTCACATGAAACATGATTACACTGGCTTACAATGGTTGCCTAGACCATGAATATAGTTCCGTCATGTTGTTCATATTTTTCAGGGGAGAAAAAGGCAAATTCCTTTGGGATAGAGCCCACCCAGAAGAGCCCAGGATCTGTACAGATTGCAACAAACCACTCAAAAGCTTCCCAAGAAGAGGAAAAACAGGCCCAAGAGTCCACACTAAAACCTGAGTCAAGCTACGAGACATCCCGAGACTGAACAATCATTCATCGTGGCATGATCAATCACAAGACTTTATTGGGCATACCAAGGCTGCCCTTGTGAGCTGGCATCGTCACTTTATACATTTATTCTGAGGCTTCTCGCTACGTTGGATAGATCTAGAAGACTTCCTTTCTTTGTAGTTAAAGGTCAAGCTACTTTCCGAGAAATCCATGAGAGTAGAGTAGTAGAGGATACAGACATCACGGGGATAACATTATAAAATGGTATGACTTCTCTAATAAAAACCAGGGGCAGATCAGGCCAGCTTTCTAAAAATGGAATAATGTCATCGGCATAGGGCCCACCCCTATAATTTTTCAACGTTGCTGTAGAGCTTTGGTCACTGCCAGAGGCTCAAACACTCAAGAGTAATGGGCCAAGTGGAGAGCCCTGTCCAACACTGCTGGCAAGAGTGTAACCCCCTGGGGAGGCTGACAATCCATTTAATTTGAAGTCTTAAAATAAGTTACCAAATAGAATGAATACTGCATTTAATTTAGTAAATCTTAACAAACTAGAGATACTTTGAGAGATTGTCCATGTCACCTACGATTTTTAAACATCGTACAGTAAATGACGCAACTTTGTTTTAGTTGGTTTCAAGGGAGATAAAATTATGTACCAAATACAATATTAGTAGCATTATGCAGTTTTGCATTCTGCAATTGATCTAGTTAAGTCCAGATGCCAATTGAGAAAAAAGAAAAAGTCAAAATGACAGCAGAAAATGCAACAAGTGCAAATTAAGTTAATTTTCAATAAACTTTATTTTTATCCCATTTCCCCCCCAAAATATGTTACATACAAAAAAGGTGATCGGAATTGAACATTTCCTTGTGTCAAAACCGTAACAGTTACACAATAAATAAAAAAAATAACTCATGTATAAATAAAATAAATAGGACATTATGTGCCAAAAAATACAGACTTCTAAATTGGCAGATGGCTTTCACAATGTTGGGACTTTTGAAAACACATGTACATAATACTTGCATTCCAGGTCACAGTTTTTAAGGATACAACTCTGGGTCGAGAAAGCAATGTAAACCGATAAGGATTACAGTACAGTACAACAGAGCACAAGGTTTTCTTCCCCCCCATAGTAGAGATTACTGGGATATATACTTATAATACCAGTTGTTCTAAAAGCTTATACCAGGTAGTGAGAGTGTAGTGCTATAAGACTTACTGTTAAACTTGACCCAAAGTACAAAAGTAAATCCCACCTGTAAAACTCATCTCAAATCGTGTTTGTATCCAGCTCGACATTCACAAAGGGTTGTTATTGCACTATACAGACATCCCTCAGAAAGGCACTTTATCCCCCTCCCCCCTCCCCAGTTGTGTTTACCAGCACATGTCTGGCACTCACCTACTGAATTGTGAATTTAAAACTGAATCATTTTAAAAACCAACCAAGGAAATGCCTTTTGGTATCTAGTTAAAAACAAATAAAATAGAACATGTGGTAGTAAAAGGTTTGCTTTCCAGATGAATTTACACAAAAAAAAAAAGTGCAAAATTGTGTTGCTCCCATAGACCCATTATTTTATCGTGTACCACGTCAGTGAAATTTGCTTCCAACAAGAAAAAAAAAGAAAAAAGAAAAATGACAAGTGATGAAGCAATGACCGACTTTCTCCAAACCTCAACGTCACAGTCATCAAATAAGGCCAGGAATGTTTTTGTGAATGTGAGGTCAAGATCGTAGTGTGATCCTATAGCTGGCTAAAAGTTTTTTTTGATTTTTGTTTTTTAAAATACAAAGAAAGAAGAAAAAAAAAAAGTGTGCACCATAGTCCAAAGAGGCCACAAACCAACAGAGGGTAGGAGGGCCTCTTTAATAAAACCACAGTTCTTCCCAAAGCATCTTTGCTGTAAGATCACGGTTCCAGTGCAAGTCAACGGCATAAATAACCTTGAAGCCAAAAACACTTTTGCAAAGCATTCCAGCTGCAAGATTATCCTTGTTCCATTGCAAGCAAATAAGACAATTTTAGTGTTTCAATACACCATGCCTGGGTTATCGCCTATCAGGGCAAGCCGAAAGCTGCAGGGTTGGTGGGTGGCTTTGAAAGATCCAACCAAGAAGCAGTGGTTTTGAGTGAGTGAGTGAGTCAAGGTAATTGCGAATTTGGGTGATCATTTAGGCACCTGCCTGTGAGATGCATCATTTCAGGCCAGGTAGGAGTCTCTTATTTTAGGTACCAATACCTTCCAGGTGGACACCTTTGAGGCATAAGCTGGACAGGCACAAACCCATGAGAGATTGGCAGATGCCACATTGGGCAACTTCCTGACTGCTTGTTTTTCAAGGTCAAGCAATTTGATAATCAGCTGCCTAAGCACCAGTCCAGACAAGAACATTTGCTTGACTGCTCTGAGCAGCCTTCCATCCGTCAACTGAACAGGCGGCAGCTCCTGGAACTGCCTTGAAAAATTATATCAACCAGTCAGGCTGCCTAAGTTGCTTCCAAGGCATCTGCCAATCAGGCAGACTGGGAGGCACTGAGTGGTGCTCTCAGGCATCAGCATTGTGTTGCAGCAGCTGGACCACGTATCGCAGGCGGTGTCTTAGCTCAGAGGTGCAGCCCAGCTCAGTCAGCATGCTGAGGAGGTACGTGTAGGAGACGCGTTCCCGGCTGATGTAGGTGAGCAGGTAGGAGTCAGAGGACTTGCACAGGATGATCTTTGTGTGGTCTGTATAGAAGTTAACCTGGAAGGGATTCAAAAACAGAGCATGAGCGTCAGAAAAGGGAGGGCCAAAATGGGTAAACGGCATCGGACCATTTGATTTACAGTGTTGCACTACTCTATAAATGCATCTAGGACTGAATGTTGAATTTGTGATCTTGTTCACACCTGTAGAGTGCCGTTGTTGAAGAGCATGACAAGAGCATGGTCAGTCTTCACCCACTGGAGCAGCAGAGGAGGATTTGAGACTTGCTCCTCACAATGCAGATTTCCACCCTGAAGAGGACAGAATATATTTAGTTTAGATCACATTACATCACCACTTAATTGGTTTTACACAACTTTGAAAGCTTCTAGCTAAAACGAATTAACCGCCTTCCTCATACCTCCATAAGGTTCTGCTCCATGTAATTGGCCATGAGCTCTACAATTTGTCTCTGGTTGCGAAGCTGCTCAGGTAGAGAGTTGGCAGGGAACGTGAAGTGTTCGTTGTTGGTCAAGCAGTAGTGGACCGTCCTGTTTGGAGGGAAAGAAAAGTGTTACCGTTTGATTGGGGACAAACTAGAAAATCAAATCCACCTACAAATCTTAACTAAAAAAAATCAAAGATGTTGGATGGCTAGTGTAGCTATGTAGAAACTAGTTAAGTATAGTTGGAACACATATTGGACCAATTCAGTCACTTGGGCGAGTCTATTCATAACGGTCAACAAGTTCCAAGCACGACATAAAATGTTCACATGACGAGTAAATACTGCAGCTCGTAGGCACTTACTTGCGTTGGTCACAAAGACTGAGATGTGTTCCCTCATTGAAGAGCACACCGATGCTTTGGTTCGAGAGCTGGTAGCCAAAACCATATTTGTTAGAGTAGTCGACCCATTTAGTCACCCACAGGAAGGACTGCGGCCTGGACAAACAGGGCGGGTTTCTAGTGGCTGCAGAGATAAGAGATAAAAATGTTAGTATCGATACTGTAGGCCATGAAATTGTTCCGTTGTCCAAGTAAACGTAAACAGAAATGTTCCCAAAATATCAAAGCCTATAAGTCAGCATTTTACTAAAAAATAAACAAAAAAGGTTACAAATGTTAAGAAAGTTTTAAGCTTAAAAAAAAAAAAAAGGTGCTTTAGGCTACATGAGTCAGCAGATATTCAGTCGGAGGATTTAAAGAAATGGCTGAGGCAAGGAAAATATCTGGCTGATTAAACTTGAATGATTCTGCATCATTTGTAATTAATGCAACAGAAAGTAAGAGTTGGTCTGTGATGGAGGTTTTCGTGCTCTGTAGCACGATTTCAGATGCAAAGATTTAAAGATGCTACTCAGGCTTCCCATGTATTGTCTTGAGGTTAGACACATCACTGTGAATAGCCAAACATTATTATTAGGAGTAGTATTACGCTGTAGCTCAAAGTGATTTTGCAGTCTTTATAACTCGGCCTCTTTTGTGCTCCCCTACCTGCAGGCATCGCATCCAGGCAGCTGCTGAGAACTTTCATGGCTGAGTCAGCGACGGCTGCAGGAGTCAGGGCGTCCTCGCATGCTGGAGAGAACACAAGAATTAAGTGAAACGTTGTTCACAAAAAGGAATTAAAAATGCAATGAACTCGGAAACATATTGGGCCCTACGTTCAGTGCTGCTGGCCATCGTGCCCTTGAAGGAGCGGGAGATCGACTTCCTGGATTCCTCCTCAGCGGGGGTCGGTTCCAGAGGCACAGAGCTGACCAGCTGACCGGTGGGAGAGGGCACCTGAGCAGCAAAAGCAACACATGATAGAATTTAGCAAACAATTATGACAAGAATTAAAAAAAAACAAAAAACAAAACAAAAAAAAAACAAGTGGTAGTAAAAGCACAAGATGGAAAAATGACTTGCCAAAAAAGAAAGATGTTAACCACAGAAGTAGGTAGAAGTGCACAACAATTCTGTTAATGGCTTCTATTAATATTTGCACTTCTTAGAGATTGTGGTCTAAAATAAACTAGTCGGCCAGCAAAGTTTCTCTCTCTCTATATTTGGATAGAGCCGTTTACGGTTGATGTGTCACTGGTTTAGAATTTTTTTTTTAAACCTTGTATATCTTGCTGCTGCTGCACTGGGGTGAAACTACTTTTAGTAGTACAGTTTCCATGTGTGCTTTGCAAACGTGTGATGTTTAGTTTCCAATATCATGCGACCACAAAACTGCTTTGGAAATAATGCGGTGGTAATCAGTTGGTTAGCGTGTCACGTTTCTCTGCAAGCACACACCCAAAAGAAGGTAAACGAGGAGCTTTTGACAACCACTATAAGCAGTCAGAAAATAGTGCAGCTTGACTCTCGACTACAACCTGGTTTCTCAGCAAAGGCTCATTATCAAGCTGACAATTGCAAACAATGTAGTTCCTATTGGGTGCTATAAATAGCAACTAGACCAGTCTGTTCAGCGATTGAGCTTCCTGCTGTTGTGGAATTTAGTGTCAGCTCCAGTTCTGAATGTTTCCCAAATTAATATATTTGGAGATCGTCTGTAGGAGGATTAAAATGAGGCAGTAGAGGGGGGAAAAAAAAGGATGGATTCTGCCAAGTATGTCGCAACAGTTTCCTCAGATACGTTAGAGTCTAATATACTTCAGCTTATCAAATATTCACAGCTACAAGCAACAAACTAACATTCATGCTCAGAGATTCACTTGTCCGTTGACATGGTCTTGTAGGATAATACAGAACCTTACACTGCAGTAAGTGAAAGAAAGCTTAAACTTCCAAATCCCTTTTTAAAAACAAAGCACAACTCCTTTGTATAATTAAAAGCATAATCCATTGTTCAAATACGGCTGCGGCAATATTCAGTCCGTCTAAGACGGCATTCAAAGCTGATGTTTGCATCGTTATTCTGAGGGAAAACGATTTAATAGGCATGTATTCACCTAATCTTGACTGTAGTGCCATTTATAAGTTTAGATGAATAACCCCCCCAAAAAAAGATATACACACACAACTGTTAATATTAAATTCAAACACTAGATGCAAATAAATCAGTCGTGTCAGATGCCGTCTCATGAATATATGTACTGAACTACTTGTGGGCCTTCGTTACCTTATAGTAGCTGGAATCACCCCATTTATGTTGCAAGTAAACAAGGCAAACATTTTTTCCCCCTTGCAGAAGCAGGACACAGACAAAGTGGAGCTGTACCTCATTGGGGCCAACTGTCTTGTAGCTGATCTGCCTGTTGATGGAACATTTAACGATGCCAGACACCAGCTTGGAAATGTCTTTGTCTTCTTTTTCCTCACATGGAATCTTCTCGGCTGCAAAACACAAGATTGTTGCATTGTAGTCAAAACAAATGTTGAAACTACAGGAGTGTTTATATACCTACATACAGTAGCTCTTGGAAATGCTTGTAGGAATATTGAAACCGTACAGTCTGGTTCTTCTCTACATTTTTAAAGATCAGTTCTCATGAGACGAAACTAGATTAACCAGACGACAGGTGTTACATAATTACATTTAACCAACAGATGACCTAATCTTTTACAGTGTCAGTCACTTGACTGACGCTTACCTTTTGGTTTCTTCTTGCCAAAGAGGCTCTTGGCCATTTTAGTGAAGAATTTCTTGGCAGGGCTGGGGGGGTGGAGCTCTGGCACCATCACACAGCTGCTGGGTGGAAGCTTATCAGGAGTGAAACCCTAGAGGAAGAAAAAGAAAGGAAGAGAGGGAGCAGAGAAGAAGGTGAGGAAGATGCAAGAGGGACGAGGATGAACAGCTCATTCTGAGTGGAAAGACTCCTCTAGTTTCAAGCATCATTTTCCCCACTCCCAAAAACAGCATTATGAGCTTCAGCTAAAAAAAGCAAACGCATCTTAAAAATGCATGAAAGCATCAAATTCCCCATCTCTTTTCTTTTTACTGACACAATAAGCATGATTTGCATACTTTGGTGAAGAATTCATGGTTGAGGATTTGATCTAGTGAGAGTCTGTCTCTGGGGTTTTTCTGCAGGATGCCCGAGATGAGTTTCTGTGCAGCAGGAGAAAGCGTGGATGGCAAGTTGTACCGAACCTCCTTTATACACTTGTAGGTCTCCTTCAGGTCAAGGGTCTCAAAGGGAGGGTTGCCGCACATTAGTGTGTACCTGAATGGAAGAAGACAAAAGCACAAGGGACCCATTGTCAAATTAAGATGCAAATAATGATTCGGACAAAAAAAAAAAAAAAAGAAGAGTGGTCGGGTAAAACGTCCTCATTTAGCAGACGGACCGAGATAACATGAACTCACATGACACACCCGAGGGACCAGACGTCAGACTCGGTGCCGTGGCCTTGTCTGTCGAGTACCTCAGGGGCCAAGTAGTTCGGTGTCCCACAGATTGTTCTGAGAGAGAAAAGAAACAAACATGTACAGAATAGAATTAATGCCTGAAACTGCAGATGCATCACGCAGACAAGGAAGTAGCGGTTTAAACATTTCTTTTGCCACACTCATTGTTCTGGTATTCCCCAGGAAGACGGCAAACAGGTATTGAAACTCTGCTCTAAGCGTCGCATTCAACTGCCAATTGGAAACCGGTTTAGTAAGGCACTTAACTGGGGGAAAGTGGTGGGAGGAAGAATGTGCTTTAGTAACTGACGTAATGGTTTTAGGTTCATGTGCATCATCAAAGCACAGAAAATGGCTTCGACTGTAGCTTTCAAGTCCTTGGTGTTCTGTTCGTGAACAATAAATAGGTCACGCCAAGTATGACTACACACGTCTTGTCTTACATCGAAAGTCAAATAAGTAAGTTTAGAATTAAAGATTATTCCCCAGAAACTAGTTTGAATCTTCAAATATCAACAATCGCTCTTCAATCTGGGATTTGGTGGCTGCCACCATTAGAAAAATGCTTAGTATTTAAAGAATCCTCACTTTTTCCTCTGCTCGACGGTTTCCAGCTTAGCAGCAAGGCCGAAGTCTCCCAGCCGCAGCTCCATGTTCTCGTTGACAAAGAAGTTCCCTGAAAGAGACAGAAACGTTTGTCCGGTCAGCATTGCACAGACAACACGTCGGCGCGGATTCCTGGGGTTGCGCCACGTTTCGGTCATATGCTCACATACCTAGTTTGAGATCTCTGTGCAGGATCCCTCTGCTGTGGAGGTACTTGAGACCGGATATGATCTGTTTGAGGTAATATCGCACTTCGGGCTCCGTGAGTGTGTGTCTCGCCTTCCAAATGTGTGCCAGAGACTGCAGAGACAGAGCAATGAGTGAACCGTCAACCCCGCATCCGTCAGTGCGACTGTACAACACCGCTGCGCACACACACACACACACACACAGCCGCAGCAGCATAAAAAAAACAAAGAGATGGGTGTCTGGTACTCTTCATTGGTTATCATTAAGCTATTATGTCTACTTTAGGTTAAAAGATAAATACGAATCTAGTGCATGTAGTCTCTGTTGTGCCATTGTGTGGCGCAATACAAGGAAAGCTGTATTCGTGCAAGCAACACACACACACAAGCTGTGCAGACTGTTCGAGAGATTTCTGAAGTCTCACCTTGCGACTGCAGAGCTCGAGGAATATGTAGATGTTGTCCTGGTCTTCGAAATGATGGGAGAATTTCACCACATGCTTGTGCGACAGGGTTTTGTGGAGCTCGATCTCATTCGTGATCTGTTAAAAATTTTGACAAGCCATCAGTTTGTGCATGTTTCAATCCTTAAAAAAAAAAACAAAACACAATCCCGATATTGAATTCAGAATTCTGGTCGCGCATGGGCCTCTCTGCAGGACACACTGAGGGTTGAACAAACACGGCCGGTACCTTGTCCCTCTGGTGCGGTTTGGACACCCTGCTCTGTGGAATCACCTTCACAGCATACATTTTGTTGTTGGAGAGGTCCGTCATCTCGTAGCATCGGGCAAAGCCACCCTTGGAGGGGGGAGACAAACAGGACGAGGATGCGTTAACAAGCAGCAGGTAGAAAACCTGCAATGGCCATAAATATTCTGCCTCAGTGGCAAGTATTTGAGCCTAGGATCCATATGTACAGCAGGCAAAATGACTCGGTGATTTATCCAATTCGGAAAGGCGACTCATTTAGAGGGGAAGTCACAAATACAGCATTTAGAAAGATTTTATAGTCGAGATCAAGTGACCAGCATCTTGTGTTTGACCGAGCAGCAGCAGCTCGGTCATCAGCATCTCTTGATGCGAATCACACGCGCTGGAGGACGACGAGGGGCGACGAGGGGCGACGAGGGAGACCGAGCTGCTGCATTCGTCAGCCATGAAAGCGACACACGCTTCCAGCTCTGCGGCAGAGAGGAACATCTGGCCAGCTGCCCGAGGAAGCGGAGCGATGACGAGCAACACGTTGATGCAGTCGCTCCATTCATGCATCGCACATACGGTGTCAAATATCACGCAGCGGAGATGTTTGATGGGGGGGGGGGGGGTACCGGTCGTCTGACGGGCCATTAAGATGCGAGGATCCCGGTTTTCCTAATAAAGCCTGGCTGCTAATGTGTCGCCCGGCGCACCTCGAGTCTGACTCATCATGTTCCTGCGGGCGACACACCTGGAGACGCGGCTACTAATTCATCTTATCATCGACCGCTTCCGTATCAGCCGACAGACAGCGGAGTCGTGGACGCGAATTCTAGATCCATCTTCGGCCCCCAAGACAAAAAAAACAAAAAACAGTGCCTCGGAAGGATTCCTATGCTGAGGCGGGACAAGCGCGTGTAACATTTAAAATAGTACCTTTCCCAAAAGCTTCCCTTTGCTGTAGGATCGTCCCGTCTTGGCGTCCGTCACCACCTGGGCCAGCTCGGGTTTGGTTTGCTCGGTTTTACTCCTGCTGGTTTTCACCGGGGCAGAGGACTGTTGGGGTCCACGCTCCGGAGCGGGCTTAAATAAATCCGCATTCGTGGTGTGGCACGAAACGCGCTGCGACGCGGTGAAACAGCCGGTATCCATTTAACACCAGTTCGTACACGAATATATATATATATATATTGAGACAGAGATCCCTTTCGCGTGTTTTCTCAGCAGCTGGTCTGGTGCGTAACGATTCGTCCACCTCGTCCAACTGTATCCATCTGGCGTGTCTGCGTTCGGCGGAGGATATATAGGCGCGCACCGACGTCACGGTGCAGGGGCGGGGCTGGGCTGGGCTGGGCGGGGCGGGAGAGGGGGGGGGTCCAGGAGGTTTGCTCAGACAGAATCTCAGTCCAAAAAAATAAAACGATCTGATGTGTAACTTGTTTATTGAACGGGCCTCTGGGACTGATGTGATGATGCAGAGCGTGACACCTCTGAGAACAGTCAAGTAAATCCCCCCCACCCCTTTAAATTAACGCCTGGCCTTTCATCGCCCCGACCTTTGTTTCTGAGCAAGCAGAACATTCTTCTTAATGAGTCATCAGCTACATGACATGAATCTCACATACGACACTCTCCCAGTTTTACAGTTCACCACATCCACTCGTGCATCTCTGGGAGGCTACAATGTAAAACACGTGCTGCAAATGAACACATTACAAGCAGCCATCCACACCAGCGTGGAAATATTGTGTGACCCCATAAATCATTTAGGACCCGATCCTAAAAACATTTGTCTTATATTGATTTTAGCAAAATCACAGGCACAGAGATGAGTTTATTTTGCTGCCAAGATGCTACAAAATAAAAGATCACATTTCTACAGCGTCTGTGTGTGTGTAACCCCCAAACTACTGATCGCGGCTGCCACCTGGTGGACAAAGCGAGCAGATCGAAGGCTCAAACTCTGCAGGACTTCGCATTTAAATCTGCATTAATTCACATATGTGTGTCATGCCGTGACTGTCTATAGCAGCAGGACAGGCCATGAACTATTAAAAGCTGTAATGTATCACAAACAATAATCATATTATATATATTTATATTTGGGTGAAGGTTTGTATGGAGCAGTTTTAACATTTTTTTGGGTTAAAATTAAGCTTAGGTAGTCAGCATCTTGAAATAAAATACTATCTTCTCTGTGAAGGCATATCTAAATTATGGCTATGCAAAAAAAACCACAATGACAGCGTGCGTAGTGGTGCCAGCCATGTCTAATAAATGTTTGGTTAAAGTACTGAATAAAATCTATGCTGATCTCAAAACCAGAAGACTAACAAACAGAGACAAAGGAGACTCAGTTCAAGATTTATATTTGTGTGAACTTCATGAACTTCCTGACAGCAGGCAACAACACATGTAAAATGATGACAAAAGCCAAAGTAAAATATTCAACAAAAAACATACACTTTACATTTTCACAAATGTTGGAGGGAAGATCACAACTTTTAACAGTGCTACTGTAAGTAGAGATTATAGTAGGAAACAGTCCAACACTATTAAAAAAAATATATAACAGTTGCACCTTAAGGAATTTCAAAGAATGTGTTTTAGATGCATTTTTATGCAACAGGTGAGGGTAAAATACAGACCCATGCAGGAACGTAAATCATTAAACTGGACTGATGCATGAGTAAAACTGCATCTACTGCTATCATTTGATCTATTTATGGAATGATAAAATAAAAGGCTGCTATGAAGCCCTTAAAGAAATATGAGCATGACTTTAGCAAAGGTACACTTGAAAACCTCTTAAATATCAGCTCAGATTAGCTGCACTGAATTCTGCACAGGAACAATATGAAGATGCGACTTTGCAGAACATCTCATTTTTATTTATGCGTGTCCAATCTAAACTGAAGTTCTGACAGCCATTTATCTCAAGAAAAAAAAAACTGCTTTGTGGTCGTTTAACCCTTTAAAATCTGGCTTCACAAACAACATAACAAAAAATGTGATTTCTTGCTGCGTTAACGTTGCCATCTGCTGGACAGCGCAGCGACCTGGTGTTTAAATAGGCATTTTTTGTGCACTATATCGACAGCTTTATGCATTATGTCCCATGACTATCAGAACAGCAGTAGCCTGATTTTTAAAGCTGGGAGACATTATAATAATTTAGATCATATAATCTAGAATTTCTAGATTATGCAAAAATGCAATTTATAGACATTGGACTTTAGTTTCAACCCATAACATTTAAGATTCAAGTCATGTCAGCTGCATCCCTGGCAGTTCTCACTTGGTCCTGCTGTGGAAAAGCAGCGAGTGCAGTTCAGAAGTCCATCATGCCGTCTCCTCCTCCTCCTCCTCCTCCTCCTTGTATTTTCTTCTCTTGGGACTCAGACCAGGCTTTGTTGATGGTTCTCTTCATCTCGTCATCTCCATCTGAGTAAATCTTCTTCAGCATGCTCATCAGGCCGTCGCTGGGGTCTGCACTGTCATCTACATTGGGTTTACTGTTGAGGGACAATAGGAAAACAGTTTGTATGCGTTCATCATAATAGTGGGATTCTCATTCTCATCCTGCATGCGTGCACCCAGGCAGAATTATATACAGCGACACCTGAATCGCAGATATTGTACTGCACTCCAATGTGCAGGTGGCTGCACATCAGAGTGCTGTTTGGAGTGTATGACAATACTGACATGGTTTTAAAAAATAGGGTCATATCACTTTTATTTAGTATTCATCGCCCTCAAACACTGTCACAATCTGATGATACTGATCTGAATGATAGTAATCATATTCATCATCATATACAACTTGTAAGAAATCATTAATTTGAAGCATGTAATGGCCTTATGTCACTTAAAACCCCTGATTTGTGCAAATCACCCAAACTAAAATTTCTTTGAACTTACTCTTTCTCTTTAGACTGCTTTTCCACCTTTGTTAGGCACTCCCACTTCCTTGTTGCCTGCTTCTTGCACATGACCAGGACCATGTCTGTTTTTATCTGTTTAAGAAAAGAAAGATGGTTACAGGTCTTTCAAAAAGCCAAACATTTTCCGGAGAAGTTAGCAGAACTGAAGGGTAAAATGCAAGCAGTTGGCAAGAAAAGGAACAACTAGATTCTCATGTTCCTTTGATGCTCTGGGTCTGTAAGAAACATTTAGCAATTGTTGAACAGAACCATAGCCATAAGCACTTGAGAAATCAATGTAGTAAATAAAGGATTGTTACTGCGGGTTTGATTTGAAGTCTACTTTCTGCCCTGTGGAGCAAACAGGTTCTTGTGTGCGATAATATGCTACCAATGATTAAAATCAAAATAGTTCCAAGATGTAAAGAGGTGCAGCAAAACAAGCAAGCTTCAGAAATTTATTTGAGATGCCAGGTTATGGTTAAATATTTTAAATAATTGGGCCCATTTCCTGCTTCCAAATTTGACTGATACAAAGTTCAACTCACTGTCTAAGTTTATCTCTGTACTACCAGCAAATAACTCATGCCACCTTCTATCAAAAAACACTGGCTATTCCTTTAACTGATGAATAGGCTTTATTCACCTTTTTATAGCTGTCCTTTTCAGTGATTGGATAAAGCAGGTTGAGGATGGTCATCTGATAGTTTTTCCCATCTAGTTCCTTTACCAACACCGAAAATGACCTACAAAAGACAAAATGAGCAATTGCAAGGTTAGGGATACATGATGAATAATAAACTGTGAGTGTGTGTATATATATATTTTTTTCCCCCTCTTCTCATCATTATCAGCTTACCCTTCTGTAAAGTTGACCTCCACATTTTCTGATGGAATTTTGTGCACATCCTTCAATGTAAGGTAAATTTTGACAAATTTCTCTGACTGGTCCCATGCTGCATAGAAGATGCAAAAGTGTTAACAATTTTCAAATACCTTTTCAGCTCATTGCACACATCTGAACAGTCCTACTAAACACTGGCACCATACCATAGTTGGTGATCTTGACTGTGTATGTTGCTTTAGAGGCAGCAGATGGGTCTGCTTCTCTCCTTGCTTGTAGCTCCTTCTGTTGTCGTTTGACTGCAAGCTCCTTTTCCACCTTCTTCTGCTCCTGCTTCAGCAGCTCCTGCACTCTTTTCCTCTCGGCCTTCTTCGAGAGTAACCCCAGCTCCAGCAAATCTGCCTCCAACTGGTTGATCTGTATTGGGTAAAGCAACAGACTGTTGAGAAATGCACATTCCTGAATTAAGACAGTTTAAGACAAAACATCTTACTTTGATAATGTATCAAACCCGCCTGTCAGGGAAAATATTAGTTAATGTTATTTACAGTCTTGTTTTTAGTTATGCCTTGCGATATCGGTTTAGTGCTTCCTTGGAGTTGACACTCTTGTAACAGGATCGACAAGATACCAACCAACTTTCTAATAAAGATGGATAGGACATAGATTGACCCCTATGCTTAGTTATATGATACGCTCTTGGCTCTCTGCTCTCACATCTAAAATTCAAGCCAAACATTAGCTTAAATCTATCCACTGTCACCTCGATGCCATGGTGAAAAACAATGAGCTTCGACGTTAGCTAACGTTAGTTATGTTAAACTCCATTCAAAGATAGCTTAATTTAACTGTTACGGCTAGCTAGCTAGCTAGCTACTGACACATGTCGCCAGACATGAAGGCACTGTTATCTTGGCTAAATACGCATTCAAGTTTGGTTAAAAACTGTATTATATAAAAAGAACCGACACCACGTTGCCGGGTCGCCCTGACTTGCTAACTAGCTTACTTAACTAACGTTAGCAAACGTAGCATTGATTTCAGTAGAATCCTGTACGGTAGTGAAAATCTAGCTAATGCTAGCTAATAACATATACACCATAGTTTTGCGGCGTATTGTAAAATGCTGTTTACCTGTTCGGTTAGATCCATTTAGGGTTTCTATTCATCAGCTAGGTCAACCGGGTTCAGAAATATCTAGAATTTTCTTTTTCTTCTTCTTCTTTTCGATTTCTGGCGGATGACAAGCCAGCCTGTAGGTACACTGCCGCCACCGAGTGGACCGTTATGTTGACATCCATAAAATATAAAAATTCAAATAAATTCTCACTGAATGTTCTTTTACATTACACGAATGTATATTGTATTATGCATTTCAGACTAAACATTGTAACCTAACTTGGTTGGATGCAGAGTTTTGATAGTTTTATTCTATTTATACTGTGTATATACTGTAGAGTATGATCAAATCTATTTTATGTATATATAGTTAAAATTATATTTTATTTAAATTCAGGTTAATGATTTAATTTAATATTAAAACTCCATCCTTTATTGTAGGCAGTTCTAGGGTCTTCTCAATTCAGCATTTAATAGATACAATTCAAAGTCATTGGGCTTTACCACATGTTGAAATAAGACAACACACAATATATTTGAAATCGAAGTCACTCAAATGGAATATTAGACTTTCTTCTATACCATAGCTAGGATAGCTGCCGCTTTATCTCCAGGTGATTCCTTCATTAGTCAACACTTTTAAAGGGTAACAAACGTTTGATGGTGAAATTAAACATGGCTTTCCTTGACCACATTTAAACTATCAACTCTATAACACATTGTTACTCTCTGTATCAACTTGTACATTCTACAATAAATCAAGACACTTGTGAAAGAGGTTTGCAATGTACAATATGTATTCAGTAAGTGAGTAAGTACAGTAAGTTACATTGACATTTGCTGCTCTGAGGAATCACATGATCATTTTCTCTTTAAATATTATGCATTTTGTTGTTTTTCCATGTTTAGTAGAGGCATAAAAAAATTACTTAAATGACTGGGACAAACATCTACAGAAGGGCCATAGCCATGTCCTCCTCAGCATATACAGAATACTATGATATGCTGTAATAATCTCACTGGATTCGCACTTTCCAGGCTTTTGAGGGTAGTGGTGGAATTGTTTTATTATAGTCAATATCTATAAAGACTTCAGACACTAAGAGCCCAATACAAGTGTGTTTCGAATGCTGATGTCCTGCTCTTCCGACTGCAGTGTCCAATGGATCCCCAGTCACCACCTTGCCCTCTGAATACCAGACATCTGGTTGTGGTCTGCTAAATGACGGAAGACAATCCGGCTGAGTCGCCACCGCCGCTTCAATCCCCGAGGTCTGGAGGTCATCACACACCTGTTGCGTATTCTCACAGGGCAGCTGTCCCTTGGTAATGCTGCAATTTCTTTATCTGCCACCTCCTGCAAAGATTTTAAAACAGTTTAGGAAGTCAGTGTTTATTTGTATGAATCATGATCATGTGATCATGATCATAATCATGATCACAAAAGATCCGCAATTGTGACAGCTTCACTGTGTGCTGTAAATGACTTGTGTTGTCTGCTGTACTTGTAACATGAAACATTTATTCACTCTTTTACACTTCTTTTCACGTAAAGGAGAAAATGTCTTACTCCTTCTGAATCATTAATTGGGACAACGGACATTTATATTTAAGACCATACCATCACAATTTGATTCCGGTGAAATCTGGTAAATGACAACATTGAATTATTGCTCAGTTCTACGACACACTAAGAGTAGAAATACAGCATTGTACCTGAAGCTCTTTGGGTAGGATGGTGTTCTTCCTCAGTGCATTAATCCGTAGCCTCTCATCAGCATAGTCAAAGGCCATCTGTCTTCTCTTGACGTCCCTCAGCATCCTCCAGTTAACGTAGTAACCCCTTGCCTGCTCCACAGCCCCCCAGCAGTTCCTCAGGGCCTGCACAAAGAGTTCCAGCAGGTGTTACTGACTGACAGCTAAACACAGCTAATCAGACAATTCCTTTCATGGACGGGTAGTTATTTAGGTAAAAGGTGTTTGTCACTTAGCAGGCTAACTAGCATTATCTACGAAGCTAGCTTGCAAGACTACTAGCCAGAACCGAAAGCCTTGTTTTCTGTACTTCTCTTATACATATGCGATGCGATACTCAAACCACAACACTCGACGTTATAGGAAATAAATTACCTGCTTTGGGGCGCAGACAGTGGAATAAAGGGCATTTAACCCTAAACATGCTATCCTGTGTGCCGCCATATTGAATATGTTATCCAAACCATCGAGGGAGGAGGCTAAAACACTGAAAATATCGCCATCTATCGACCAGGAGTGTGAAATGATAAACGGAAGCAATTATCAACTTGTGTGGATCAATCAATCACACTCCTTGATTGTAATCAAAGATACAATCAGCTTATTAGGATAAAAAAAAAGCAAACAGAAAACGCATAATAAAACAACAGAATTAAATCTGTCAAGACATTTTACATAAATTCTGACATGGCGACGCTTTCTTTTTGACAACAATACTGTAAAGGTTGTGATTATTATTGTTTGCGTTGTTAGTTTGAAATTTCAAACTAACAAGAATATAGAATATACAGTAGATATCCAGTTTGAAGAGATTATGCTACAACTGTGCGATTCTATGACAAACTGATTATCAGGTTTATTTGGAGCCATTTAAATGGAGGATTGGATTTGGTAACACCAGTAATGTCACACTTGAATACTAGTTCAACACTAGCTTTACCCCTTTTGCAGTTTTGACTGACGGGAGTCAATCCAAGGTTGGGACTTGTGGTACTTCTTAAAAACCAACAGGTGGCAGTGTTGTTCTGTGAGTGCAAGCTCACACTGTCTTCCTCACCACTCTCCAATGTGGAGGGGTCCCTCTTCATGTCTGATTGAAATCCTGTTTTTAAATCTTCTGAAACCTAGACACATCTATTCTCCACTGACACCACTAACAATAACTCTTGTGTTTTATGACAGTACATGTATAAAAACGTGCACTGTGTTCTTATTTCAACACATGGTTCACTGTCTTAAAAGTCCTTGTAGAAAAAATAGCCACAGATTCCATTTAAGTTTTCTTAAACAATCCCCATTATTTTGGAGCCTTGAGGGGATGCGTTCTTGGATAAATATTAATACATGACAAACTGCAGGCAGTGCTTCCTCTATGAAGAGCAAAATTATGAAGCAGGCTGGAATATCTGTACAGACCTCTGAGCAGTGAATTAACTGAAGAATGACAGTAGCCAAGGGCATTAATGTAGCTTACAGACAGTGGTATTTGTTAACCTGACCTTAAATATATAGCAAGTCATTAGAACAACACCACAACCACTATAATTGAGTATTGAAGTATCTTTTTTTGTTGTTGCATGAAACAACAATTTCATTTTTTTAAATCTTTTCTTTCTTAAGCCTTCTATTTTCTGGGCAATAAATCTTTTCAAATCACTGTAATTGTAAAATCGCATGGTTGTCAACCAGGAAAAAAAAGTTTTTGTTTAGTTTTTGAGATTTGTAAAATATAGCATTGTCACTTGACAGCAGCAGTATATCCCAGTTAAACAGATTTTTTGGCCCTGGGATGGTTTTGGCTTATAGTTCAAACCCCTGGGGTGGCTGCTCCAAGATCACCAGGAATGGCAAAATCATTCCCTCTGTAATTTCCTTTACCTCCATAACATAGATATGTCAAAGGCTTGAGAGGATCTGAAAACTGACCTTCTACATTTCCATATATTGTAAATGTTCTGATAAATGCCAGGCTGCCAGAGTCTGCCTGCAAGAATAAAGGTTTGTGTTGGTTGGCAAAAAATACCTTTCTGCTGGAGGAGTTTAAACATTCTCTCATTAGACCTTGATTGCCGTAAACAACGAGACTCTTTCTGATTACATTATGTCAGGTTAGGCTCATGCTGGTCAACTGCATTAGACAAAATATATGACAACAATGACAACATCTGGTTTAAGCAATTAACATAAACAGCTGAAACAGTATTTTTGAGTGGAAACCTGTCACCAATGCTTCCTTGACCAAGGTATCTATCCCCAGTTACTCAGTATGAACAGCTCTGCAGCCTCACTGTTTGACAGTGTAACTGTGGCTCACACCAAATTCATAATTGAAGGGCTATTTATAGTATGTATAGTAATCTCTATAGTAATCATCCAGTAATGGTCAGGTATGTGGGTGGCCTGTCTGCATCTATGCAGAACATCTATTTTTCACACAGAAGGCTTCAAGTTATATATCATGCACTTTTAGGCTTTATTCTTACCTTCACTGCCTAATCATATGTATGTTTTTAATGTGACTGCATATTGTACATACTGTATCAAAATGAACCAAAATCATGTTAAGGATAGGTAGTGTCCTTATAAAGCTTATAAGGCTCATGACCTACATGTGACACATTCACATTAAGGGAAAGCCCTCTATTTCCACTAATAAGTACCAGACAGACGGCCGTTGCCATCCAGCTAACCTTTCTGGTGCTCATCAAGTCTATATTCTGTTTAGGCATTCTTTCATCCCACCCTAAACATGGTTGTTCTTTTAGCTGATCAAGCATCAGACTGATCTCCAACATACCACATAGAGATAAAAATGTATTTGGATGGTGAGTTTTCTATCCATGTGGGAGTGTTTGCTTGAAGGAGGTTGATAGGGGAAAGTGGCATATTTATTGCTAATGTATAGGTTGCCGTTTTTTCTGATATGACTACTGTATTAATGAGTAGTGTTAAAGATGCAGGCAAAGACACACACAACAGAAACCAGTCTAAACGTGACCGTCTCTGCCACCCCTGATCTTGCAGACACCTTTTATAGACACAATTCATCTTGTAAACAATAAACAACCTATTGTATTTCTAAATGGGTTATCTCAGTTAAGATAAGACTTAAGTCCATGGTCAAAGTACTATATCATCACACGCATGTGTTCCTCTGGTAGTTGTGACGGCGGTCATCTCCAGCTGCCAAAACAAAATGTTCCTTATATTTCTATACTATAATATAATCTTATATGGGGCCATAATGTGATGGAATTTGGGGAAGGAAACAACTGTCATGCCTGTCTGTACTACCCAATCTTTACTGTGTAGTCATTACTTCTAAGACAAGCATCTTTATATATTTTCATGAATGTAAACTGATGACA
>JAVQJV010086166.1:0-16936 GCA_036024995.1 Gadopsis bispinosus | reverse complement strand
AAAGTGTTGCTGTAACTTGGTATCTCTGATGTGATGCTGCTGTTGCTGCAGCGCAAACTATTGATGGGTACAATGCATTTGTCAGCCCCCCCACCCAATGTCACCACCAGCCGTCACTGAACATAAGCATTTATATATAAGAAGGCGTTAAAGAGTTTTGAAGAGTTAGGACCACACCAGCATCTAAACTGAACAAAATGGGTCCAGAAGTATTTGGACAGTGCCACCATTTTTGTAGTGTTGCCTCTGTTGCACCATCACAATGGTTTTGAAACGAAGCAATAAAGATGTGATTGAAGAGTCGACTTTCAGCTTTAATTCAAGGGTTTTAACAAAAATATCACATTAAACGTTTAGGAATTACAACCATTTTTACACAAAGTCTCCCATTTTCAGAGGCTGCGCTTTGAATTGGAGACTCCGTTTCCTACATGACCTCAAACACAGCTTCGGAATTTCTGTAGCGCAGTTCTTTGTTACTTATTGGCTGACAATTACACTGATTCTGATATCTCTATGATAAATTAATGTCAGCTGATAATATTGTCTCGCCTAGACCTATAAGCTGTTTCTGCCTCTATAGCTTTCGGTGTATTTTTGGCTCCAAAGTGCAGAACCATTAGGGTGCCCATTTTTAGCATCACCGACCCCGGTGGGAACTGACCCCTCTAACTTTGGCGGCGCTTGTTCTTTGCTCACCTCAGAACACCCTATACTTTATAAAACAGGGGCATCTACTGTCATTATCCAGACCTGGAGGAAGCCGCATGCAGGTCTGTGTTCGTTTTGCACGGCGGCGGTGTGCCCGACCCCTCAACCCACAACCTGAAAACAAGCCCCTCATCTAAGTAGACAGAGAAGTAACGGCGGTGTGACTGATGAATGCAAATAGGGGCTGTGGTCACCGTTTACATGTCTGGTTTCTGACTTTCAAATTTAAAACTCCTCTTTTTCAGTGGGCTGGTTTTAATTAGCTGAGGACAGGAACAATTTTACACCAATGACTTGTGTTTTACTCTCATGTGTAGGTATTATTTTAACTTAGAGCGCAACCTCCCAACTGGATGCCAGGCTCTACGTCCCGTTTGTCCTGCAAACAGAACGTGGATGAGCCTTTCTCCCCAGCCTGGGAGAATCAGTCAGTGGGTTTGTTCAGGCTTTTCCATGGTGTGATGGTTTGTAATTCAAAAAGGGTGGAGGGAAGCAGGATATTTTTCATATATATACGTTTCTGCTCTATGTACTCTTCACCAGTTCTTTTTTCTTTGTGGAATAGCTCTAAAAGTAGCGATTATGCATTTGCTTTGATTTGAACATGACTCTCTGTATTATAGATACTGGATCTGCGTGTGTGCATAAAGAAATGTCCAGGTGCAAATCGCCACCTCTGGCAGTCATGAGGAACAGAGGGTATGTATTGACATCTCTTATTCACACGATGCCACACCCCTCACGCCTGCTGATCAGCTGAACGACTCACTTTCATTGATATGAGAAGTGCTATTGCAGAGAGGCGAACAAACCAATATCTTGAAAAAGTAAAGGCCATTAAAATCAAGAGTGATTTTTCTACTTTACCAAACATTCAGTGATCTGTTGACACTGAAATGTGGCTAGACATTAAGATTCATGACATATATATACTGTATATACTGTATGTATATATGTATGTAGCCCGACATCAAGCTAATTCTGAGGATTTTGAACATTATTAACTGAAAACATTTGGGTTGTTGACAACAGGTCAGTCACAGCAAGCAATTTGAAGACCTCACACTGGGGGATTGTGCCTTTTTCATACTTTTCTGACAATACTTAGGCCAAATAATTGAACAATTGAGCAATTAACTGAGTGATCAAGAAATAGTTATATAACACAAATCATTTAACAGCAGAGGTCACACATAATTATCAGCATGTCTGTGTGAAGCAGGAAGTGGGTCAGTAAACTGATCATCTTCTCGTCATAACAAGGTTCATGTTTCTTCCCCCATCCAACTTACTTTGCTTTGTGAGAACAATGTCATTATTTCTGAAAAGAATGATGCATTTCAGTGGACTGTACAGTGCTTTAAACATAAAAAAAAAATCCATATATTCTCTTATTCAACCATATCACACAGTCATCAGCAGATGTGGTTTGCTTATTTGTCACGTAGCTTTCCACTGTTCTGAAAATTGCCAGCACCTTGCAAAGAGCAGCAGACAAACAGTCGGCGCTCAAGGTCCACTTACTCGCTTTCTCTGCTGCTATCGGCCGTATCACACCGCATTCGTCAAGCGATGAAGTGGAGCCGTCCAAACCCTCCATTATTCTGACCACTTGTTTTCCATCCATGTTGGCTAAAAGGGTCCACGTTGTGTTAGCTGCTGTTAACCGGAGTCAGGAGTGAACTGTCAACCTTACCCGCTGCTTTGTTTTCCTCATAGGCTTCCCAGAACAAATGAACAAACTGGGAAGTAGCAAATATTTGTATAAACGTTTGTGGTACATTCAGGAACAGCCCTGGAAGCTACATCATATTGAAAGCGGACAACTCGGACTAACATATTTGTCTAGGACCGCCTCTGGCTGGGACACAGTAGGAGGCTGTGCTTTCCCTACCTGACCTTGGCTACTGACCTTGGCCCTGTTTACTTGTCCTGCTTAGATGGCTGATGAGACGCTCGCTTGGCATGTGCTGTTAGTTTAGCACCAACCTCAGCTGGATGGTGGTGGAGTTGAGCGTAGCTATGCAGAGCAGTAAATCCACACCGTAGCCTACTCATCCATCAGTGTGCCCATGTCGCTGCCCCCCCCCCCTCCGCCGCTTCCCCTGCAGCTTAGCTGAGCTACGTCCCTCCTTATACACGTTCTGTGGCACATGATTAATCCTACCTTTCATATCTCTTCTCATGTGTCAGCACCTTCCCTGCTTTATAGGCTTATTCTGAAATGAAGTGACAATTCCGTTCTGAAATATCACCAAATTAAGACTGCTGGCATGTGTAAACAACGCAAACATACACCAAAATCCATAAATCAAGCGGAGGGTGGTGCCTAACTCTGCTATTAAAACTTTGTTGACCCTGTAATATGGAGAGGTTGTTCTGTGTGGTTGAGCCGTTTTTAGCTGATTCTACATTAGCCCTTCGCAGCTTCTCTTAGCTGACTACTCATTATTGATGATATCTGTGATGTTGTGTGCATTAGTTCTTGAAAAAAATGTATTCATAAATCACACATGGATTTATTGCAGTGTAGGTCACAAATAAATATGGGCATTTGGGAAACGGCAGATCTTAACGGGGCATTTCCCTGATACTACTGCATTTATGTGCCGACGGATAATATAAGCAACATAATTCAGATATCAGTTGAAAATACAATAAAATTACAAAAAGTAAATACACAATTCTCAAAATGTTTATGAGGTCACTTCTTTACATTGAATGTGGAACTGAAATTTGAATTCTCTTCACCTTTTGTGTATGGAAACATAAAAAGCTTTGTGTTTTGGACATTTGTGTTTTAATTTCAATAGATTTAGTTTAATTTCAATAATTTCCTCTGCCATAGCGCTGTATGGCCTGCAACCATTCATACATGGTGTTTTTACCCACTTTTCAACAAGCCCACATAGTGTCCATCCGCTAACAGCATCAGCCCTCAAGCTGGTTAACTCCATGTTAAGCTGTTTGAATTGAAGTGATGAATTATTTCAAGTGACCATCCACACAGATATTCCAGCAGTCAAATTACAGTCCTGACAGCGTTGGTGGGAACCAAGAAGTCACGCTAATGTGACCTAATAACTGCACGAGTCAAAACAAGCAGTGGGGATTTGCTGTATATCAGGGATACTCAACTGGCCACTTGTACAAAATGACAGGAGGCCAGGGGCTATTGAATAAAACATTAATAATATTTATCAGATAAAATGGACAAGCATTCAAAAGGCCCATTACTGTATAAGATGGACACAAAAAAAATATGTCCATTTTTCATTGAATTGTCAACCTTTCAACTCATCTTTGCCAACTGGCAAATCCAGTCGCAGCAGCCCCTTGTAGTTTTTGGGAGACGTTTGCCCTCAGGATGTCTCCCCAGGCAGACGCCGAGTAGACTCCTCCACGGGCCCCAACGCAGGTCACCAGTGTCACCACAGCACTGCGCACATAGCTGATATGCTGATAGGCCAAAGGGATCTTACTGAACATCTACTCATTGGTTCAAACAAACAAAACAAGAACAAAAAAGAGATTTGGTCCACGGGCCGTAAGTTGAGTGTCACAAAAAATCACATTCATTTCCGTGGAAGGTCAACAACAGCAGCACATTGTAGACATTTGAGCTCCTGTCGGGAGTGCTGCAAATACCCTTTCGTGGTTTGAAGCCACAGAAGGTTTCGCATGTTTATAGTAGGAGTGAGACACTTGGATGGAAAGGAGAGGGAGGGCAAGTGTCTCTGGAGCTGTGAAGATGTGTGTGCGCAGCCTGCTGGGGACTCTCTGAAAACCGGCTGCTGCCTTCTGAGGCTGACTCGCCTGCATATGCATGAAGTCAAACGTTGTGAGCGGATTGGAGCTGATTGAAAGGGAATATGACAAGCTTCGTCTTCGGCGTACGAGCGCGCACATGTGGGCTCAAGATAACGCACATGTGCACAGACACACAGCTACTCAAACGTAAGGCGCAGTGCTGAAACCAGCTGTTCCACTGTGTTTAAATTACCACCTGTCAGCACAAATTCAGTCTGCTTCTGAAGGGGCTGGGAATTTAAATTTTCAGATCTGCCATAGAAATCACTCAACCACCCCTCCTTCCGTTGTCATCCATCATAAAGTACAGGCAGTGGGGGCCTAGCCATCAATATTCCTCATTTCGTTTTGCGATCACAGGATTTAGTTCAGCCTTACTCAAACAGCTCTGCACATGAAAAGACACTTTTCATAATTTTTTAGAGATACAGAGGTTCTAACAGCTATAGAACCTTTGCGTACAAGATATCCGGATGAAACCACGGAGATAATTAAGTCCTTGTGTTTCTATTGCTGGCGGACACCAAAGATACAATTTTGTGCGATGATGTGTCTTCTGAATGTCTGTCAGAAATGCGTTTGTCCAGTGAAATCTGTACAAGTCATTGCCGAGGTCAGAGCAGACAAAACCCATCTTGATTAAGATGGAAACAGGAAACTCTTCTTTTCATTCATGTACAACAAACATATTACTGTATATCCCTGTAAACAAATAGCAAAGATAAAATTAGGGCACGGCTTTGCAAGAAATGGAAGTCATTTATCCCTTTTACATTTCCTTCAGCCGTATAAGTATTTCTAATTAAATGATCAAGCATACAGGAGCAGCTAGGCCATGGGTCTTTGGCTTTGCAGCGAGCGAGGATTGCGTCTTTCTCCCAGCAGCCCCGGAGTTGAAAGCAGATCAATAGCGCACGTCCTCAGAGGAATCATCATTTTGATCCTGGCTGTGACTCTGAATCCTGCCTGTCCTCACTCAAGCCTCTGTCTCTTGTGTAGGCCACTGGCAATGAGCAAGTGGTAATAACTGAAATGACATGATTACCTTTAATTCAATGCAAATGTTGCCCCTTAGACCCACAGTGCTCCATCAGCCCCCGGGCATCAAAGATGGCCACCATGTTGTGGCCTAAATGTTCCCGAGTAGCTATAAAAGGCTGGCATCGTACTTCTCCCACACCTCCAGGCGTCTAGATATTTCACCCCAACACAATAGAAGATATTGTGCAGTCGGCTTATTTATGGATTGACACTGTTCCCTTTTGGCTTGCAGGGCAGAGCTCTGCCACGGTCTAATGAGGCAGAAGACAACCTCAAATCAATAGCTGCTCCCAGTGCAATGCGACCAGAACAGCCCCAACGCAGGACTCCAGTAATTAAATGCATAATGGCCGGCTGGTTAAAGGTTTTAGAGCAGGAGAGTTGTTTTGCGGAGTTTGACCGAATGTAGGTTAAGTCGTAGCTTTTCTTGTCCTGTCAAACCATATCTCCCTCCTCTGGTGAGCAGGTGTTTGTAGTCTTCTGGCCTTGTTAGTTTTAATGCACAGAGGCTTAGCATATTCCCTGTAGTTTACTTGATGTCGCGCAAATGACTGCAGCGGTGCAATGATTTTATGTTGGTCCGTTGTCCACTGCGGACACAAACTGGCCCCACTCACCAGGCTACAGACCATAGTGGTAAGAGGGAGACTGAGGAAGTGTCGTCTACTCTTTACATTGGCATTCCAAAGATTTCTTTTAATGACGACCTCCGTGTTCCTCAACAGAGCAGAGTCTTATTCGATGTCATGGCCATCAATTTGAATTATTTCAGTTTCATGTAACAAATGACTTTAAATACCACAATACAGCCGTAGCCAACTTTGCTGTGATGAAGAAGTTCGTCAGAGTTCTTTGTTGTTGTAACAGGGAAAGTGGTTTAAACTGCTTTATCGTATTTCTGTGTTATCAGTCGTTTCTAATCAAAAATCCTTCTTGGGAGAAACAGTAACAAAGCACACCATTGACATTTTAACACTGTATGAGGTTATTGCAGCAAACATGTTACACATCCAGCAGATACAGATTATTATTCATTTAGAGTCTTGTTTCAGGTCCAGCATTCACTCTCCTTTTAGCTCTGTAGCTGTTTAGCCGACTCTGTAGCTGCTACGCTACACCTGCTGGTTGCTAACTTTGTCTGAGCTGAATGAGCTGAAAGAGGCTACAATACAACATAGAGCACCTTCAAACTGCAGAGCTGGGCGATAACGCTCTAAGTTTGTCACCACGAGTCACATTGCACATAGTTGTGTGATGCATTGTTGATATAAAAATAGTGATTAATGCAGCTTTAAGTTCTTATGCACATAGACCTGCCTTTTTATTTATCAAAACAATTTCATATCTACGCAAGCCTTAAAATACTTCTTTCCTTTTACACTCAGCCAATCAGTCACCTTCTGTTTGGGCTGGTTATCTTAAACAGATATCTTTAATATTATCTGAATATCATTCATGGAAGTAGGTTTCAGTTCAACTTACACTGTAAAGGACGGCTCCCTGCCAGTCCACCATCTTTTATCTTATCTAACAAACTTCATTAGAAAAAGCTAAACAAAAGGTCTGCAACTAATCCTTTTAAATATCACAGGAAAACACACTATGTAATATATTTCTTTAAACAGCTTAGTTTTAACCAACACATGTCCACCACTGTCACCTGGGTAAACTAATCTAATATTTGTCATTACGTCTTTGAAATTATTCATTTATTGGATTTTACAAGCAAGGTATTATTGGGGAGATGATTCACATTCTGTAAAGATGTGAAATAAATGGCAGGAACAGGGTCATTAAAGGCACACAAAAGCAATATCCAGAGCCATTGCCTCGGGCTTTGCGGCTTTTTATTGTTGCATATCGCTGCTGGGCAACTCAGGCAAGCTGCTGGTATCGGGCCATAATTGAAGTTGATATTAAAAGACAGGAGCAATGCGTAAGTCATGAGAGGGACACAGCCGGGTCATCGCAGCCAAATGACATGCCGGTGTAGCTGCAGTCACCTTCCGTGTATACTTGACAAACTGCAGCCACTGGCCTACGCAGGGAACAAAACAGATACATAAACCACTGCCCTTCACACAAGCCCTTGGCTGCAGCACTTTGGCATAATGGCATTGTCACTGTTAAGATGTACTCACAGGACAATAACTGGAAGGAGAGACTAAAACGCGACACGACACCAACCTCACCTCGAGCCGTTCGTATGCTGTGTGAAGGGCAACTGCTGCACTACTGAAGCACCTGCCGGGCGTGGGACACGTTATAACCCTCACCCATCATTTTTCAGCAACATTAATACTTGGCCATGCTGATTTTAGCCTGCACAACATGTGCTGACAACATGATTCCTGCAGATAATAGAATGGTTAAGGAAAGGCTCATCCTGAGCAACAGGTGTGCAACAGCAGTAAGTTAGTGATCCAAAGAGAAGATATCTTTGCTCTGCATCACATGGTGCTCTGATTCAGTCTATTTCTAAGATGATGTGCCGGAAACTGGGTGGAGCAGGTTCACAGTAATCTGTCATAGTGGGCTAATAATGTCACCGGCATCCGACTCCGCTGCACACCTCCCAGTGCTTTTGCATACAATGTGCAACGTACAAATGATCGCTGGTTTGATTCACTCTTGAAACAACTTGATTTGCTTTGGAAAGTTTAAAGCACTTTTTGAAAATCAGATTAAAGCTACACTGATGCTGTAGGGTGGTTTGAAAATGTGATTAAACCCACATTTTAGAGATGCTGCGTGTCTCACAACGGCTACTGGAATCACATTTCCAGCTGTGCTTTCTGTCACTCTGCAGCACTTTATGTCGACATCAAGTCCAGCGTGTAGTTCATCACACTCGCTGACGCTGTGTGGGCCTTTTACATTTACTTCAACTGCAGAGAAAGCCAGGCCTTTTATTTAAAACCAGCTTATATTAGAGGCGGGTGTTTCGTTCTAATACAGAGTTTCTAACTACAGACGATCATAATGTTAACAAGAAGCCCAGCTGTTATCTGATCTGCTTCTGTTTTAATTTGCTGTTCATCCTGTATGCTCGCCACGTCCTCATTTCTCCTCTTGATGAATTCATTATAATCGACATTTCTACGGCACTAATTCCATCTGTACAACAACAGTCATGTCAGCTTTACACAGAAACACTGTTTCCATAGTATTTAATTCCAATCGCTTCTACTTTACTGTACACTTCCTGCACACAGGCTGCACTTTATTTTGAAACAGGCAAGAGAAACTTGACTGTTTGAGATGCAGACATGTTTGTTTTAAATATCTGCAGTATTCTTTGTATTTTCATTCTGATTGTGGAGCGTGTGGAGTTCTTTTCAGATGTGCATTAATGTCACAGGTGTCTGTGTGAGTGAATGGCTGATTGACAGCCTGTGTAGGCTTTGTATGTAATGTCACGTCAGAAACGCTGATGTCTTGCGGCTTTAAATTTGAAACACCTGCCAAGCGCTGAGTGTCACTGACATTAACCCAACAGCTCTCGGAAGAAAGGCAAAGTAGAATCGTTTTGAATAATTTAGTGCATTAAAGTGATGTCTCTGATCAGAAGAGAACCAGTGGTGTGGAACGGCATGACTCTGTTGTTGTACTGCTGGAATTAGTTCTGTGGAAATAAACATTTTACTGAACTGACTCTTGACAGCCCGTGTTTATTACCTGGACTTCAGTAGAGATCTGTTTCTTTGGATCTGTTTCTTTGTGCTGACCGCACACCCCTCCAAAACGTTGCTTCACTTGGATGTTTGAGCTTGACGCCAGAAGGCCGCACATCGCTTCCTTGGCAGAAGAGAGAAAGAGGTGATGTCGGCATTCAGCACAAAAAGGCAACGATGTGCTATGATCCGTATTTTTTTGCAGCACGAGGCATCTGTCGTTGTCTCCAACTTGCGTATTTGAAGTGATACTTTGGAGATTAAAAACTGACTGTATGTAGCGTAGCCATGTTCTGCGAATGCTGTAGTCATACATAACATGGGGGGGTGTCATCACTCAACATCAACATATTCCATCTATTATTCATACTTGCTGCAGTCTCCATTGGCTGTAACAAGGCTCTGCTCTGACAGTGGTAGACCCGCGCGCACACACTCCACGCCTGCCATGTGAAATTGTAGATTTCGCCTAGTTAATGCAGTCAAATGAATTATTAATTGTAATAAGTGGAGCACTGCAGACTCTGTGTTTTATTGCGTCCTCCTTCGCGGCTCTGTGACATTACAGAAATGGCAAATGTGTCCAAGACAGACCGAGCCCATTAATAACGGAGCTGAGCTTTGTTTCCTCTACGACGCCAGACCTCGTGTGACGTGAATACGGCTTCTAATGTCTGGCGATGTGGGATCTGGAGCATTTTAATGGCGTCCCCTCCAACCCTGCATTGTAATCTTATGAACTGTTAATTTAAGGGCAACAAGGTTGCTTTTAAGAGCACAATGGTTATTTGCAGCACGTGAAGTGGAGGTGTGTGTAGCTTCAGCTGGTGCAAATATGTGATCCTCTTCACGTCTTTAAACGTGAAACCATTTCACCACCACAAACTGTCTTGTATAAAAGCTGCATTATCGTTTGTCTGTGGTGTCTTTCAATAAATGTAAAGTCAACTTTCTATAGATGGATTCTTCCCCTTATAGTCACCTACATAAATGCTGTTTCATAAGAAATGTGGGCTGTAGCCGACTCAGAATTGTGTCAGTGGAATCGGATTTGGATGTTCAAACCCGAGTATTTGTTCCTTTTTGGTTCCATATACAGTATCAAGCGACGCTGTATTGAACTGTCAGATTTCTGAACGGGGTTCGGTGGGATGTTCAGGGCCAAGTTAGCCCTCTGAGCTAATGTGTGCTAACTACGCTAAGGATGGCCCCTTTTAAACTATTCAAAATAGTCTTTTATGTTCATGTAAGGAATCTCACTAGTCCCAGTTAACGCCAAACACTAAAACACATGTAAAGGAGCACACGGTCAAGGGATATGACACAAAAACAAAATAATAATAATAATAATATCTGACTGTCATCCCTGCGGTTGGTGTTCTGATTCCAGCTCCTCCCGTCCACATGTCGAAGTGTCCCTGGGCAAGACACTGAACCCTAAGTTTCCCCCGGTTGTGCGTCTACGCTGCCTGTCTCTTACCAAGACAGGACAGGGATGTGCACTGGACCAGGGCCCCGGTCGCCATAGAAGGCTGACCGCTGCTCCAGATGAATTTCAACATGGAACACGATTGTATGTGTGTTTGAACATTGTTCTCTGCATGTGTGTATACGTGTATCGTGATTGACCATTAAAAAACGATCGAACATCCAGCATAATATCAATATCAATCAATGTAGGTTATCCTGCATGTGTAATATTATAAAAAGCATTCAGGCAGCACCTCAAATATCCCACCATGCCCTGCAAAAAGCTTAGTTTAGCTTATGGCCATGCAGTTGTATAGACAGAGCTTCTAACGCTGTTGGTTTTTTCTTGTGGCATCTTGAAAGTGAATGTTTTGGCTAATCCTGCGGCTTTTCAGCAGGACTTTTGGGGGGTCTGCTATTGGCATGAACGACTAAGCCCTTTGACTGACTATGCGCCAAAAAGATGCAACATTAATAACAGCGACTTCTGCGCTGACAAAGAAACCGACAGATCGACTGATGATTCGAATCTTCCACGTTCAGGCGGCAGCGCTATAAGAAATTACAATTCAGAGAGGGAGCTACACCTCATGTCCTGGCTGACTAGGGTTCAGAGCACAGGCACGGTGGTCTGTAATTTATTACCCTCTTATACGAAATGAGCTCTGGTATGCTATGGTCTCCTGGAATTAATGTAATACTTACTTAAAGAGAGTACAAGCTATTGACAGAGACACACAAAAAACAGCACACATGTGGACTTATACATAGTACAACTATTTTGAAAAAGTCAAGAAAAACTGTAGACAGTACAGGCAGTGAGTAAATCTAGGTCCCTTGACAGTTGCACAGACAGCCAGGATGAATAAATATTTAATTCTGTCTTGAGTGGCACTCCAAGAAAAGAAAAGCATAGGTGTATCTATATTTTGATGCAATATTAATAGAGAATCCGTATTCGAAGCACATAGTAAACTGATGCTCCAGGCTTTTGTTGAACACAGAGAACCATTTTAATTATATAAGGAGAATTATGTAAGGTTTACATTTTTAACTTCATAATCCACATTTACTTTTTTACACTTTCATGGTTTGGAAGATGAATCCATTCAGAAAAAAACATTCTAGCACAGCATGTAATCTAATTTATAGTGATAACTGGCAGATTTAGCACTTCAATTTTTAAACAACTGCATTTCAGACAGAGCTGGACAAAATCAGGCATCTAATTCTGAACAAGATGTCGTTGTGTCTGCTTCACTGACTGCTGTTGCTATTAGATTTAATCAGCTGTAGCTTGACAACTAACTTTAACTCCATGAGCTGGTTGCCTCACTTGTTTTAAAACCAAAATCCAACCACACCAGTTGATGATCTTTTGTGGAAGACATGGTGGCTAAGGACTAGTATTGTCCCCGAATTGCAGGATAGAGAAACACAATGACGGCTGGTGGTGACATTGGGTGGGGGGGCTGACAAATGCATTGTACCCATCAATAGTTTGCGCTGCAGCAACTGTAAAAAATAAGCCCATTTCAATATATCCTGCGTTTTTCTTTCTATTTCCTCCGTTTTTCTTGTGACTATTTGGTTCTGTTGCTCCTCTAGGTCCCACCAAGATTGAAGACGATCTGTTTTAAGATTTTTTACAATTATTTTAGTATATTTATTGTAAAGGATAGGGAGGGCTGAGCCCTGCTAGCCCATTGATACCAGCTGTCCCTGGACACTAATGTTTTAGTGTTGGCAAGCAAAATATATAGGGTTAGATAACTCTCTAACAACTACTGATTTATAACAGTTTGCCAGTGTAAGCTATCATTACGTGTTTGTTATAACGGTAAAATTTCATCTACCCTATTATCGGGTTGACTCTGTTGTAATAATGCTTTTTCCTAGTTTACGTACCATTTAGTTGTTGCTTGGTGATTAATGTTTTTTTATTGTTGACCAGGTCAAAATCCCCTAAACACTCACTGACCAGACTGTTAATGGAACAATCAAAAACAATGAACAGATTAATTATCATTGAAAGCAATAGTTAACTGCAACATGAGTACAGTGTGCCATGGGTAGCAGGCTTGTGCCGATTGGTGATCAGATCACCAAAACTTTCAGAGAGGCTGTGTAATAATTTTAAGACTTGTGTCATATGGACACGGCTGTTCTTCAAACAAATAGATGAGGTGATCCATCCTCTCTCTCCTCCAACCAAAGCTCTTTTGACCAGCCGACAGGTTGTAACTGACTTGACTAGCTGATGATGGGCCTTATGTTCTAAAACCAGCCTGGCAACTTCACAAGCTGAGTCGAGCTGTCGGGCCAGTCGGGCCAGTTTACGGTGTTGCAACTTTTCACTGCAACCTTCTAAAGCAGTTTTGGTTTGCTGCCTATCAGGGATCTCGAGTAACCACAATTGGACGATAAGAAAATAGAATTGATCACCCAACCCGAATGGGTAGCTGTATCCACGTTGATTTGTTTTGCAAAAGCTACTTTGCCATCGGTGTGTGAATAGGTGAATGAGCCCAGTCTGTAAAAGTGCTTTGGCTATTAACTAAACTTAACCATTTAGTTAATTTCACAGTTGGCCGTGTACCGTTTGTACTCGCGTAGCTGAAGTACGGCCTATTTGACTGATCATTTAATATAATCAATCACCATAAGCCTGTTCCCATTGTCCTGCCTAGATGTGCTTTAAGAGTCAAATATGAATGCATTATTCTAACAAGCCAAATGATCAAAGGCGCTGTATTATTTCAGGAAATGTAATTTATAGGAAACCCTAAATTACACTGAAGCGCTCAGGCCAAGACTGTGAAAGGAAACCCCTCTACCGATGGTGCGGGGAAGGCTCCTGCTATGGTAATAAACTAATTTGAATACAAAAACAACAACTTGATCCTGAAAGGGAATAATAATGATGTTTTATTTATATAGCGCCATATCATAACAAAGTTATCTCATGGCATAGAGCAGGTCTAGAACGACTCTTTATTTCAGAGACCCAACAATTCCCACCATGAGCAGCACTACGAGACATGGGAAAGGAAAATCTCCCATTTAACAGGCAGAAACCAAAAGGTGAAGACTGCATTAAACACATATATGACTCCCTTACATGCCATATTTCCCTGCGTCACCTGCCTACTTACGCTCAGCTGATTAAAAGGGTCAAACCCTAAAAAATGCTGTTAAAGTGTGGATAGATGAAGCTACAGCAGCTCTACAGACTGGCACCCACCCAGGAGAACCACATCAATCTTAATCTGTGACATCATACATCAGCAAATGTGTTGATGATGTGGTGATCACAAAGACAATAAAATCATCCCCCAACCAAATAGCCTAGATGAATGGAGAGGCGAGGGACTGAAAGCTCGCATCAAGAAGGCAAGAGGAGACATCAGCAGTGACTGGAGAGACACCTCAACACCAAAAACACCAAATATATGTGGCAAGCGTTCAGGCCACCACCACAGGCTGGAAAAGCAGGAGCTTTCATGTGAGGCCAGATGAGTTTAACACGGTTTATGCTCGCGTTGATCTCCTCAACAAAGAGCCAGCTGTCAAGTCTTCTCCGCTTCCAGAGGACCGGCCACTGTCAGCATCCACGGCAGAATCTTGCTGTGTACAGTTATAAGTAACTGTATATATTGCTTTTTATTTAATGGAAAAAATGCAGAAAGAAAGCTCTTAAAAACATATGAAACTTATCAGAAATGTGAAAAAAAAGCAGTAATTGCTGAGCACATTGAATTAAGGTTAAAGGTTGACGACGTGTGTTGAAGTTATAACGTGTCAAAATATGAGGAAGAAGAAAAATAAGAAGGAGCAAAATTAACAATATTTGCGATTTCTGTTGCTCTAACCCAATAAACATTAGAGCTAGGCAATAATTCAGTATTATAATTTTTGGGAATTTCAGTACGACATGTTACGTTATTGACTTGCAGATTTCTGTTACCTATGTTAATGAAAAGGTCAACGGCAGTGTGTGTATCCTTATACCTTTCCATGGACAGCTCCTTTGGGACTATTTGTTCTTCAACAAACAGCTCTGCTTTTTGTGCAGAGCTACTTTCACTCTGTAATATTTCACACTGTCTTTCAGGTGCTGACGTCAGAGCAGGATGTGGAGGAGGAGAGCAGCTCATTTCCTGTTGACTGCAACAACCACCACAGCTGTGAGAACAGAGATCAGGAGGAAGTTCTGCCCTACCTCCAAGAGGAACACTCGCATGGTGAGGAACCACATCCATACACTAGTTCTCAAGAACTAGTCTGGATCAGGTCTCTGGTCTATGTGGTCTGACTGACCTCAGGTCCCTTTTGGATTTGGTCTCTCTTTTATGAAATCTGAAGGAAATAAAGCATTTCTGCCCTATGTGTACAAATGCTGTCCTGCTCCCCTTTACACGCTCGTTCATCAGGTTGACCTTTGAGACTTTGGAGGCGGGGATGGGATGGAGAGTGGCTGATGCCTCCCTTCTATCCGCAGCATTCAAATACTGATTTGGACGTTGATAACCATGACAATGGTAGAAGCTTGGAAGCATTCAGGTCAGGCTAGTTAACAAGCTACTGTATCTGGGAAGCTAATTACTAACACACTAGCCTCCTGCACACATTTTAGCACTAGTCCATCACAATAGCTAACCATTGCATTGCTAACCCTCAGTTGGCAAGCTAGATAACACGATTCATTTTCTCATATGAAGACCAGACAATGTTCTGAGAATCAGGTTGCCCTTACACACACACACACACACACACATGCACACACACGCACACGCACGTAGCTCGAGATCCCAATTTTGTGAGGTTGGCCAGGATAAGAGAGATGTCACATGAGGAATAAGATACAGGAACTGAGCTGTTTCCTCCAGGAGAGGGCTTTCACACCAGAGACATTGATGCTCCAGCCACTTTTTCTTTAATTTGAAGAAGTCGGTGGCCCATTCCTGGGAAAGATATGGTGTGTCTCTGCCTTCCTTGGGAGAGAGTGACCACAAACCCAGCTGACATGAGCATGTGGTGGATTTCTACACTAATCTCTCTGGGGCACAGGACTGATCAGAGGGCTTCCTCAGCCGGGACCTGGAGGGCAGGTTATTATGGACTCGTCACTGCAGTAGGACAGGTGACCTCAGGTCACACACCTGGGGACAGCGAGACAGCTCACAATCTGTCAAGTGCTCTCAGGTAGGGAAGGAGGAGGAAGAAGGTAAATGGACCCTTTTCAACCTTAACGGTTCCCAAAGCGCTTTTACCAGATCCTGTCCTCAGATTCTTCCTGGGTACCGATGACTTTCAGAAGCAGAACGTGGAGGGTGTGCTGGAGAAGATGTGTGCCATCTCGTCTAAGTGGAAATGGCTGCTACCCCAGTTATTTTAACAGGGGAAAGGTTTTGGTAGCAGCCTCGGTTCTTTGGCACAGACTGGCTGTAGTAACACCACCACATTGTGGACATTAAGCAGGACTCTTTTTAGCCTTGTCAGCACTGGTTGTGCGCAGAGGGAGGTCAAGGCTTTATCTACACCTCCTCCAAGATTCTAGCTTTGAGGCTGACCGTGTCATGCTCAGGTTGAGACCTTATCAGACCTGTTTGTACAATGTCCTAGGATGGAGGAAATGTTTAGGGTGCTGCAGGGCTAGTGTCAGGGGCAAGGATAGTTTTTTCTGTTCTATCTTTGGCCCAAAGTATTCAGTGGAAGAGATCTGACCTGGGTCTGATTTATCATTGACTGTAGAAAAACAATGTCTGTAAAGTAGGAAAATCTGATTTTGGGTCTGGGGTGGACAGATGCTGTCCAGTGCAATACATGGTACAACTCGCTTCTGGTCGGTGTGCCTTCATGTGCCATCCAATGCCAGTGGCTCATCCAGAATACAGCAGCCTAGTTAGTCTTCAGCCTACCCACATTCTCCCACACTACACCGCTCCTTCACACAGGCTACCTGTAGCAACTCAAATGCAATTCAAGACACTGTGTTTTTCCTTGTACTTGACTTGCCTAGCAGGGGATTTTATATGTTGCAGTACTGCAATTCTCCACTGTGGCAAATTGGCAGCAAGACTTGAGTCCATGGACAATATGTTCATATAGCCCCTTCAGATATGGGGCTATGTATCTTACTAGTTTGGACCTAGTAACATTTCAGTTTCACGTGGCACAAGTCTGAGTTGAATGCTGTCGTATTACTGAAAAGATCAAAGCAGCACTTG
>JAVQJV010086163.1:0-17653 GCA_036024995.1 Gadopsis bispinosus | reverse complement strand
CCCCATCGGTGTGTGAATGGGTGAATTAGACTACTGTTTGAAACTTAGATTACTGGTACAGCGCTTTGGGAACCGTTTCGGTTGAAAAGCGCTATATAAGAAAGAGTCCATTTACCATTTACCATCAAGTACATCTGTAATAGGGCTAATAATCGTTGTTCCTCACTCAAAACGGGATTAATTGACCTCAGAATCAGTGCAGCGATTAGCAAGATAGCTAGATTAAAAACATCACTAATCAGAAGCAGATCATCATATTCGTGCTAATGACATTTTGTAGAAAAGCGTCCGGTCAGCACAAGTAGAACTGTGAATTTCTAGAATTCAAAGTGTGTACAGCACCTCGTCCACACTGGAGCACAGCTGCACTACAGGGGCCAAACCTGAACACTGGACCATATGGCTCCTGTGCTAGCTTATGTGATTTGACAGTTGAGGCGAATGTCATAACTGTGGCCTTTAATGTGAATAATAAAGTCACAGTGAAACAGGCTTTAACGTCTGCACAACGATGACTCACTGCATTATGCTGCCATCTACATTCCAAACTGTATGCACTCTTTTGACAATAATTACAGGTTTCAGTTGTGATGATGTACACACGCCTAATCTACATTTACTTGTATACAAATCTGCTTTGCTTGATGCTTGGATGATGAGCTTGTTGTAGCTGATGACAAGATGACAAGTGTCTTCTGCAGGCCTCCAGAGGGAGATCATAGTAGACGACCTCCCTCACCCCTTCGGTCTGACTCAGTACCGGGACTTTATCTACTGGACCGATTTTAACCTGCGCAGTATTGAACGGGCAGACAAACGCAGCGGACTCAACCGCACTGTGGTGCTGCAGGTGTGGAACCAGTTTAATTTGCTCGCTATAAATTGACTTAAAATATCCAAAGATGCTGAACTTTACCACCCTTACAACTCTGTGTTCGCAGGGCCAGCTGGAGCTGATGCTGGACATCCTGGTGTTCCACTCCTCCCGTCAGGAGGGTACCAACGAGTGCTCCCATAACAACGGCAACTGTGCCCACCTGTGCCTGGCCACGCCTGCTGGTGCCCAGTGCCGCTGTGCCTCCCACTACACTTTGAACCTCGATGGACGGAACTGTAGCTGTAAGTACAGACAGAAACACAAGCGTGTCTGGAAATGGAAGGCCACAGGTTTGAATCCCAGGACTGGCTTTAAAAAACGACCCAGAAAAATACATACTGTATATATACTATATTACACTGTTCTCTTTTTAACAGATAAACTGAATTGATCGATTAAATGAAGGTGTCGATGACCTCCTTTGAGCTGCCGGAAGGCCTTTAATGTAAAAACATCTGCAGGAAGTGTTTGGTTTCACTCGTAGCTTTTTTGGATGGAAATTCTTGGGATTTTTCTGATTGGAAATAATGAAGTGGCGTTCTGGGTTTTGACCCTGCGTGTTTGTCTTTGTGTTTCACAATATGCATTGAGTAAACTTCAGCCTTCCTTTTTTTTGCCAGCGAGAACAGCGTGTCTGTGTCCGCGTGCTCACTCCTTCTCTTCGTTCCTCTCTGGCTGCAGCTCCCTCTAGCTTCCTGCTCTTTAGTCAGAAGGCCAGTATCAGCAGGATGGTTTTGGGAGAGCAGAGTCCTGACATCATCCTGCCCATCCACGTCCTGAGGAACGTCCGAGCTGTCAGCTACGACCCACTGGACCGGCTGGTCTACTGGCTGGACGGACGGCAGAACATACGCCGGGCCAGAGACGACGGCACCATGGTAACACACACTGACAGCATATGAGGCCTGTGTGGATGTTATATCTGTTATCGTGGAAACATACACTCAAACCAACAGTGGACCTGTCCTCCCCTTTTAACAAGGAACTAATTCAAACATAAAACTCTGCTAAAGCTGCACAGTCCTCTAAATTAGTCATTTTAAAATTAGTCAATCTCACCGATTCTTCAAATAAAAAATCCAAATCCTGGGAATAGTTCTGTGTACATGAATTGTGCAGAATTTCAGAATTCTTCATGTTGTTGTAGTGCCATCAGATTTCTCTGCAGCTGCACAATTAGTTTAGGAGTTATATCGTGTCAAAGAACAAAAATGCACAAAAATGGTATTAAAGAACAAAATTGCACAAAAATGGTATTAAATATAAAAAAACTATATGTGAAATATGAATACATATATATAAATAAAGTTTTGGCTAAATTTTCTCAGTGCGTAACCTCCACCCTGTCAGAGGCAGATTGCAGTAGAGACTAATATCATCATCAGTATTATCGAGTGAATATCAAAGTGAGAGAGATGTTGAACTTGGGACCGTGCTGTGTTTGCCTCCAGTCCTCCATGATCAGCAGCAGTGTTCAGCCAGTGGACAACCAGCTTCATGACCTGAGCCTGGACGCCTACAGCCGCCACATTTACTGGACCTGTGAGACAACCAACACCATCAACGTGCAGAGGATGGACGGACACACCGTGGGCGTGGTCCTGAAGGACGACACCGACAAGCCACGGGCCATCGTGCTCAATGCTGAGAAAGGGTGAGCTCATTTTGATTTTGGTGGCTGCGGCTGCTTCTACAAAAAGAAATGCTTGGTTACATAAGATATGTTGTACTCTGTGTGTATGGAAGGGAATGAGTAGCATCCAAAAAGTGATTAGAAGCTACTAGGGTATCCTAGCAGTGTTCTATACAATGTATATATAAATGCGTCTGTGTCTCTCTGTAGGTACATGTATTTCACCACAGTGCAAGAGCGCTCAGCTAAGATCGAAGGAGCCAGCCTGGATGGGACAGAGAGAGAGTCTCTGTTCACCACGGGTCTGATCAGACCTGTAGCTCTGGCTCTGGACAATAAACTGGGAAAGCTGTTCTGGGTAGACGCTGACCTCAAACGCATCGAGAGCAGTGACCTGACAGGTGGGTTACCATGAACAGAAATAACTCAAAATGAAAAGAATGTGTATATTAATGCACATTTTAATGAAACGATTGACGACTAGAACAACCAGACATAACAGAAATAGAGAAAACCTTCACATAATGACAAGGAATGGTAGATGGCTGAGACATCTGATGTGACACACACACAAAAAAAGTAATAGATAATAATAAAAGACATGTATGACATGTTGAGCACTGCTTCACGTGAACCTGGTGTCAGTGTCATGCCTGAAAAAGCGCCTGAGTCACTTTTACACAAAAGCCGCGACTGTAATCTTACTAGGTGGGATCTGCTGTATTTGCTATGGATCTACTGTTTATTTCTATTTCTGACCTGAACGTAAAAGCTGCAGCCGCACAAGGTGAAACATGCAGAGGGAGACAAGATCACAGTGTTGATTACAGTCATCTCGGCCGTCAAAGGAAATCAGATCAGTTGAATAAAACTTGAAATGTCGCGAAAGGGCCCGTTTTAAGTTGTGGGAGGAGATTCTCCTCAGATCAGATCAGCAGAAACACTTGGAGCAAAAGAGGTTAAATAAACCCTCGTAATACTCTGGCCAACACTATCTCCATATGTTTTCACTTTTCTCTTTACAGACAGCTTGTGAGCAGATAGGAGTTAAACAATGCTTCTTATATTAAAAAACAGGAAGCAGAATTCGCTCTTGAATCACGTTAAATGGTGAAATCACGCTCCCAATGGTCATTAAGTATTACATTTACAATCTGTTGTAATTAAATTACACAGTGTCCCCAACTCTTTTGGAACCAAGGGTTGCACTATATTCATATTCTTATGACATCATTCCTTGTCCCCCAGGAGCCAATCGCATTGTCCTCCAGGATTCCAACATTCTCCAGCCGATGGGGTTGACAGTTCTGGGAGACCACCTGTTCTGGGTCGACCGACAGCAGCAGATGATAGAGAGGGTGGACAAAATGACTGGAGACGGGCGCACACGCATACAGGGACGGATAACATCCCTGACCTCCATCCATGCTGTGGAAGAGATGGATCCGCAGGAGTTTGGTGCGGCCCTCAGGATTAGTAACTGATATTAATAGGAGGTAGTTGTTTGGCAAGAAAGTGTGTGCCTCTTTAGTCATTTCTCCTCTGTTCTCTTTAGCATCCCATCCGTGTTCCCGTGACAATGGGGGCTGCTCGCACATCTGCATCGCTAAGGGTGACGGCACACCTCGCTGCTCCTGTCCCATGCACCTGGTGTTACTGCAGGACCTGCTGCATTGTGGAGGTGAACATGCGCCACGCACAACACCAGCAGGATGATTATCAACCCTCCTGATGCAACTAAACACACACACACACATACACACAATCGCCAGTTTGAGTGAGCGCTGAGTGGTTAACACTTTTGGGTGCTGCTGGTGTGGAAGCTGTGCTAGGTCCCACAGTAAAAGTCTGACTGCAGCAGCATGCTGAATGCTCTGATCTGTGTTTCATCTGAATGTAATGTCTCACTGCACCTCCCTCTTAGTCCTCCTCCACACTGTGAACATGTGTTACCTCCTCTCTCTCTCTCTCTCTCTCTCTCTCCCTCTCTCTCAGAGCCTCCCACCTGCTCCACGGAGCAGTTCACCTGCTCCACAGGGGAGATCGACTGTATTCCTATGGCTTGGCGCTGTGACGGCTTCCCCGAATGCGACGATAGCAGTGACGAGGAGAACTGTCCCGTCTGCTCGGCCTTCCAGTTCCAGTGTGATAAAGGAGGCTGCATCGATGCTCAAAGGCGCTGCAACGGTGAACCCGACTGTGCTGATCACTCTGATGAGCAGGACTGTGAAAGTAGGTTTAAACGTCCTTACTCACGAAACACGGAAAGAGTGCATCTTAGGTCAGCTGAAGTGCAGGTTTTAGCAGCTACACTATGCACTTTCACAGCACAGTGGATAACTGGAGGCTTTTCTTCTAACATGTTGCCATACAGCAGCTTATGATTAGTAGGAAACTGACATGGGCGTCATCTTTGTGTGTCTCATACTTGTCCTCCAGCAATCTGCCCTCCCAATCAGTTCCGCTGTGGTGACAACCAGTGTATCACCAAGAAACAACAGTGTGACAGCTACTCTGACTGTCCCGACGGCTCGGATGAGCTCGCCTGTGGTAACACTCAAATTCACATGAACACGTGTACTGTTTCCGCTTGAGTACTTCTTCTTTTCCTTGTCCCTGACTCTGCATCCTTCTTCCATTTTTCCTATCATGTGTAGAGTACGTGTCCCCACCCTCCAGTGGCATCCCTAACACCGGGCCTAACACTATCGGCCCGGTCATTGCCATCATCCTGCTCGTCTTCGTGATCGGGGGAGCTTATTTTGTCTGCCAACGCGTGGTGTGTCGACGCTACAAGGGCCCCAGTGGGACTTTTCCTCATGAATACATCAGCGGCACGCCCCATGTGCCCCTCAATTTCATCGCCCCCAGCAGCTCCCAGCACGGGACCTTCCAAGGTAGGATCAGTGGCGCTATAATTACAACATTACTCGTGTAATGGGATTGCTTGTAAAGTGGGACTTGCTGCGCGCAGGTATTTCCTGTGGGAAGTCCATGATGAGTTCAGTCAGCCTGATGGGCAGCAGCAGCAGTGGCGCTCCTCTCTATGATAGGAACCATGTGACTGGAGCCTCATCCAGCAGCTCATCATCTACCAAGGGAGCCTTCTACCCTCAGGTCCACACACAATCACACACACACACACACACACCGTTTGCTGTTTCCTGTCCACGTACAGTCGGATAACACACGGATATTTTCTGTCTGTAGATCCTGAACCCTCCTCCGTCCCCGGCCACTGACCGCTCTCTCTACAACACAGAGATCTTCTACTCCTCCAACAGTCCATCCACCACCAGATCCTACAGGTAGGACACACAGTCCACACCCGTCTCTCCAGCGAATGCCTGACAGCGATGCAGCTGCATCACGGTTTGGCGCCGCTGTCCCAAACATGGGAGACGTTCACGGTCTAAAATGGTGCAGAAACATGTAGAATTTTGTGATGGAATGGTACAGTCATAAAAACGTACAGGTTCAATTATGAGCTGGAACAACTTAGTACAGAATGTATGAAACTGTGTGACAATGATATTAACAATCCTAAGGGTATGTTAAGGGGATGCAAAAAGAGAAAACTGATTCTTTAGCAGTTAAGTTGCCCTGGAAACTGCTAAATCTCATGTAAAGAGTGTAAATGGGTTAAATTATCAGGATTATTAGGATGGAATGACTCCAGGTGAACACAGCTACAGTAGATTTGCTAAGAGAAACAACAGTCAGCCTCTCCTCGCTGCTTATCTGCTTGCTCCAGGGGACAAGTGCAGCCTAACCACCATCTTAAATTAAAAATTCCACTTTAGTACAAAGATTCAAAAAAGGTACCATTTTAATAAAATTATTTTATTCTATATTATCTGATTGTCAACAATCAGAGCTCATTGGTTCCGACTGAAGACGTAAATCTTTAAAAACTCCTCACAAATATATTGTTTCATTATAAGAAAAGGCTCAGCAATTTCCTAAAACAGCTGGACACTGTAGTTTTTAGCAAACATCACTCAATAGGAGGATCTAGTGCATGTGTCTGGGGGACTATTTTCAGCGGCGGATGAATCCACATTCGGTGCTCCGGTGAGTATTTTGGGGCAGCAGGATGGTGTGTGTGGGACTGTTCATGGTGATGAAGGAACAACCGTGTGGCCCGCTCAGAGGAAGCAGATCTACCCGGCTGTGATACACACACAGTACTTGTCGGTAGATGCTTTGTCTGTTGGTGTGAGTCTGATATAAGAAAAATATAGAATAATATCAGCAGACTTGATCACCCTTCTGTAGGTAGTAGAAGTGAGCCTGAACCCCGATCTGATCTACCTCTGTGTCTCCTCCCCATCAGACCCTACCACCCTGGCCGTGGTGCCGCCCCACCTACCACTCCCTGCAGCACTGACGTCTGCGACAGCGACTACACCCCCCACCGCCCGCCGGCTGCGCTGGTGTCATCTGCAGGCCGCTGGAAGGCTGCGGGCCACGGCACCCACGGGAAACACAATAAGTACTACATGGACCTTAACTCAGACTCTGACCCCTACCCTCCGCCCCCCACCCCACGCTCTCAGTACCTGTCAGCTGAGGAGAGCTGCCCCCCGTCCCCTTCCACCGAGCGCTCCTACTTCCACCTGTGCCCCCCCCCTCCCTCGCCCTGCACGGACTCCTCGTGACCCTCCAACAGCCCAGGAGTCCTGTGGGGAAGGAAGGGATGAAGTCCACTTGCTACAAGAACTGACCTCATCTGGACTACTTTACCAGGGAAAGAACTCGTATCCAATCTCCCAGCCCTGACCGGCTCACACCTGCTGCTTTATATCAGCTGGTTAGGCTCAAGTGCCTTGCTCAAGGTCCCAAAGTCCCACAGTGGTCATTGCATCATTCCAGTCACCCTGGAGCTCTCAGGGTGACCATCATCTGATCAGTTCCTGTCTGCCTGTGTCCTGCTCAAAGGTTTGGGGTTTCCCTCGTCTCGCTGCAGGGCACAAAAAGGAGAGGATGAGTGAATACAGCCAGCAGCTCCCTCTTTCATTTTCATTCCACCAAAAGAAGAACCCTTCTTGACCACAAAATATTAAGACTTCCATCTGTCCAAATATGAGCCCAAATCCTGGCCTCACGCTGCTCCTGCCCCCCACCCACCTTAACCTCTTCAGCTTGCGCATTGAACTCACTAACTGAGAGAGTTGTGTGAAAACCATAATGAGTCCTACGCCAAGAATCGCTCATCAAGACTGAAGCCAAGGCATGGACCGCCCCCCCAGCTTCGAGGCCTTTGCCTTCTCCTTCCTCACAGCTCACTTGTTTGCAGACCAGCGGCAGGACTGTATATAGTGTTAAAATAATATGAACAAAAATAAATGAGAGAGGAATTATTTTACTATTTTATTCACACTGGCTGATCCACCACCCCTCAGAAAACAAAGGGCAGATCGATGAGTGGACAGCGGATGGATGAACGATCGGGCGGCTGCGTGGCTGTTTGGCGTGCTGTAGGAAATGAGATCCATTCGTAGACGATGACTGAATGAATGTGGAGATGTTTGAATGAATGGGTGCGTGGATGGAATAGGGCCAAGATCAAAGTGTGAAACCTTTTGTATGTTGTTCTGAAATTGTGTCCCCCCCACATTTCATATGTTGAATCCTTTGTAGTTGAATTCGAGGCCTTTGAAGTTGGTAGAGCGCTCCGAAATCAACGGGGCGACAAGTCTCCCAACAGTCCCTCCTGTATCCCATGAAATCACCAACATACCAAATGAATATCAACATGTAAAGCTATTGTACATAATTGTAATGAAGTTAATGATTGAGTTGTGGGAAGCGACAAGCTTTTCCTTGTGAATCTGAACCTCTTCCATCACATTTACTTTACCCTCATCATCCCATTTACCAAAAGTATGTTTGCTGCTATTGTGTACATACTGTACTATATCGGTTCCTATGACTTATAGTTACACAGAAAGCCCAAAATGACCACTCTCATACTGACAATAGATCATGAAGCTATTCTATAGTTAATAACAAATTATTCTTATAGCGACTTTTGTTATTTGTACTTCTGTTTGTGTGTAGACCATCATGTACGTTTCTCTGTCTGCAGCCATGTTCGGTTTGAAGGAAGTAGAAAAGTGAAAGGTTGAATGAGTTCCCGCTGAGCTGTTCCACAAATGAGCTGAAGGCCTCGGTATGCTTCATATGAGTCTTCCCCAGTCTCTCTGTAGACAGTCCGACAAGCACTTGGTTTTGAAGCATACTGAGGCTTTGCTCACCTTTGGTATCGTGAACCCGACCTTTGCTGTTCAGATACAGGTTTAATAATAAGTCATAATCTAGTAGCTGACCCTTCATGCTCAGCAACACCCTGTTATAACACGTCCTCCTTCAGATATAAAAAATAATCGACATGTTGTTTGTTCCTTTGTATCGTGGGGTGTACTGGACATTTGAACCTCTAGGGGGCGCAGGTTGTGCTTTAGGTCCCTTTTCCTTGTTATTTTCCCACCTAAAAAGTTAAATAATTGTCATCAGATGCTGTCGTGGTCTAGCTTTGGACTGTGGACTATTACAAACTGTGTCTTCAGGGTTTATCCAGCACTTATTATTATTATTATATCATAATGTTGTCAACACAGGACCTAGCAACAAATTGTGGGAAGACGTTTAATGCACTTAGAAAAAGAAAATCAATGCATGAATTTGTGCTTTTGAAGAAGAAGAAGGAGAATATTTTGGCTTTTCACCTGTGGAGTTGCAGCAGCATAAATCGTAAGCTCGGTAAATTTGGAAAATTGTGTTATGATCAGAGGGCGTTTTAGCACATACTGCCACATCATCTTTTGAACAAAGAGAACTCACCAAGGTTCCTCTAAACTGGCCTTGCTGCCATCCTTAGATTACAGTTATCTATGTGTCCACATTGTGTGCCACTTAACAGTACAGCTATAGTGCTTAAAGACAGGTAAGAGGTCAGACGGGCACTTTTCTGTCATCTGTTAGTGTGCTCCTATCCTCCAAGCTCCACGCAGACCTGAGTGTAGCCACGAATTAATGAGTGTGTCCTCTCCAGAGCCTAGAAGAGGTTCATCTGTGTAGCCAGGTCAGGGAACATTGCAGTTTCCTGATGGTACGCCAGCACTTTTGGAGGTGTAGACCTTTTAGAACTTGCAGCTGATGAATCCAGCACCTACAGCGGATGTCTGGGGACTGGCTGGAGATGGATTTCCAGATATCATAGCTGAAATATTCTGTGTCAGTAGGAACTCATTTATATTGAACTGTAGGCCCCGCCTCAAACCACTGTGTCAGTAAAACTCCTTAAAACCCTGTATTTGTTGTCTCAGCTAAAAATGCTTTGTGTAATTTACACTTGTGACATTTTTTGTATCAAAAGCATTTTTATATAATAAAGGTTCTATTTTAAGGAATGTTGTTGTGTCTGTGTTAGCTTTGAGTTCAAGGTGAGTGACAGTCCAAGTGGCAGTAACATATACTGTATAACATCAGTAGTAGTCCCAGTACATCGAGATTTAGTAGCAGTAGTTGTAGTTGTAGTATTTTGACAATAGGCGTTATCACAGAAGACTTGTCATTGCAGGGAAAACAGAAGGAACCAATAACATCAATGATGGTGCATAATAGCAGGAATGGTACACCAGGAGCCGGTACACCAGGAGCGGTACACCAGGAGCCGGTACACCTCAGCCTGAATGGAATGCAGCTGTAATTGCTCTTCTAGCTGTCAGCATGGTCTGTGGCAGAAACTGCCAACAGCAGTAGGTGTAGTAACACTTAGTAGTATTGGGATTGAAACGGGATTAATAAAAGGACATTATAAAATAAATGTTATATACAGACAGAATTCACAATGGAACTATGATTTTAGAAAATAATCCAATAAATGTTCAAGTCAGTTTACTTTTGTAAATTGCTGCTTGCATTACATTTGCTACCAAAAAAGGAGGGCTCGTCCGGGATTTGAACCCGGGACCTCTCGCACCCAAAGCGAGAATCATACCCCTAGACCAACGAGCCGCCATGTTGAAGTGTTGTCCTGGAAGGTGCTTAAATATCTTAACATGTATGTGTCTGCTATTGTCTGTGGTGTGAGGCTGACATCTACTGGTAGAACCACGTAATCGCAATATATTTAATACCGGTATAGTCACTATTTTACCTGCTGTGATTTTTGTTATCATCCCTGGAGTGAACGAAACTGCAGATCACTTTTCTGTGCTTTGACACAAAATGCATTCAGTGACCACATCTTCCAAATTTCATGTTCTGATTACTCACTCAAACTCAACCAAACCTCTGTGGATTTACTGTGTGTGTATTTACATGTTGCATGTTAACATACTATTGTCAAAGATTACCTGAGATATGACACGCTGAAATAATTTAGTTACAGAAATGTAAAACGGCCTTACACTTTTGTACTTCTGCCTCTGTGCACCATCACAATGGATTTGAAAGGAAGCAAAACAGCTGTAATTCCTAAACGGTTACTCTGATATCTTTGAATTAAAGCAGATGAAACTAATCAATTAGTTAAACTTCAAGCATGCCTCAAGGACATATAAACCTGGATGAATGTGATGTGATGCACTGAGCTCTGCTGTGTCCCCCCCCCCATTGATTTGAACTGAATTAAATGAGGCCATAGTGATGACAGGTGCTGTCCCACTCCTCTTCCAGGTCACTTACTTTATTGGACCTCTGCTGCTCTCGCAATGCCTTATGACCCATGAGCTCATACGTCATAACGTGTAACATTACAGCCCGCCATGTCTTATAGGACACACTGGATCACCTCCTCAGACCTCAACGAACCCACAACAACACAAGTTGTCAGCGTACAAGCCAACAAGCCAAGTCCAACAGCCCCATATATCAACAAATGTATATTTCAATAAACTAGCCATAAACTGGAATGATGCCACTGCCATGCCCTGTGAAGCCTGATATCTGGCTCCATGACAGTCCAGAGGAGTCCAGTTCCTGCTGCAGACTTTCCCAGGCATTTGAAGCAGCAGCAACCCTCCTGCGCCCTCTGTTCCCTCACCTCCAGGCTACTGCAGCTCCCTGTCAAGGTGAGAGGGAATTTCCCACTGACATCGTGAATCCATCCTCCTGGTGTCCAGCAGCAGTAATGATGGCCTCGGGCCACAGCTCTGTGTGCACAGTCCACAGCAGCTGCAAAGACACGCAGCATTAGCTTTCTGTGGTGCTTCTCTTCAGTCTATTGTTTGTTTGGCCCACTGAAGCCACAGGCCATTTCCACTTGCAGTTACATGACCTGGGTACCTTCTATACATACAGACTAGTGTGATTATTATCTTGATATACAACATATTGTATTGTTGAAGTCTGTTTTCAGCCATGTGATAGTCCCTTCCTGGGGCAGCAGTTAGTTTCATTAGAAAGAAAGTTCAACTGGGTCACCTACAAAATATGTCCACATACTAATTTGCATTGTCAAATACAAATTCTCAAAATCAGTGAGACACACTATTGTTCCTTCATCACCATGAACACACACACCGTAGTTTATTTGGACTCAGTCCCCGAATGTGGATTAAGCCGCAGCTGAAAATAGTCTCCAGGCAAATGCACCCTTTCCGTCTGATAAAGACTACAGTGTCCAGCTGTTTTAGGAAATCACTGAGCCTTTTTTTTAAAAAGCGAGTTGTGAGCTGTTTCGAAAGATTTTATGCCACGGACAAGGCGCTGGAATAGCACGTGATTTAATGTCTGCAACTTAAAGGAAATAAAACTTGGTTAAATTGTCCTACTAGAACATCCAGTCAGTCAGAAAGGTGATGCACTGATTGGAGAACGTAAATGATCAACTAAACATGCTGCTTGTCAGTGTCTTCCAAAATGATCTGTACGACCGTTACAAAAACAAAAAAAAAAACAACAAAAAAGGCTACAATTAAAGGAGTATTCCAGCTATTTAGCATTGCACTGGGGGGTTTGTGAGAAACATACTGAACAAGAATTCTCAAAATCAAAGCAGCAAATCCATCTGATCCACAGTGGGCGTGGCTTAGCAAATACAGCGCATTATGGCGAGATAACGAGCTGTAGAGGAAGAAATGAAGAAATTAGAGCTCAGCCGCATTCTTTACAAAGTGTTTGTGAACTGACATTGGGTCAGTTAGCTTCTTGCCCCAAATCACATTTGATTGTATAAATGTGTGTGTGCACCCCAGAGTTCACTATGGAGTCGTGGGAATTATTTTAATACTTTACAGGAAGAGAAAAGAGAGCGATTGTTGTTATAAAATAGTCAAAAATGATTGTTCTGATATATATTTGGCACATAACAAGAGATAACTGCTCTTGTTATCTTTTTATCTAGAACTGGGCACAGGATTAGAATTTGACAGAAAAGACACATTGCGTTTTTGATTGTGCCACTGGGAGTCATCAAAGATAAGTCAAATCGAATCCTACACATGGGGGGCTTTAAACTGCATGAATATTCCATGCTGTTCCCTGTTGCAGCGCCACCTGGTGCCGTCACATCGTTTTCTGTGATGGGAACGTGTCTCAGGAAAGCTTTAAGCCTTAACAGCTCGCTGAGCTGAAATCACAGGCTGCCTCCAACGTAGCAGATCAGTTGAAATAGTAAAGCTTTTGGTATCTGCTATTTGAAGTTAAAAGGATAATACATGAAAAAGGTGCAATGGAATCCACAGTTACTACCTCAGAGTGTAGCCGAAAATAAACTCAATCTGAAGTATGCAGTGTCAGCATGGGGAAGGAAGGAAGGAAGGAAGGAAGGAAGGAAGGAAGGAAGGAAGGAAGGCCTCTGAGAACGTCGTTTCCGAGGCTGACATAAACGTGGGGGGGGGCTAACCTGTCCAGGTGAAGTGGGAAACTTTCCAGTGAAGGTTGCCCAGCTGGCAGACAGGTGCTGAGGGCTGAACAGAGGCAGGGAAGAGGTGGAGAACTGCACTACAGCCTTCTTTCCCTTTATCATGCCGCTCTGTAATTACACCAGCTGCCTGGAACCTGAGGGTCTTTTTTCTCTTTCTCCCTCTCTGTCACCTATCTTTTCTCCCGAAATTCTCTTACGGTTCCCTCTCCTCCTCCCTCGCCGCTGTTCCTTGGTAAAAGGGGTTGCACCTGCCAGAGACCACACCTGTGTGCACGGAGTCTGATCACAGCTTGACTTGAATGTGATATCTTCAAGCAGTTAACTCCCTGTATATATATCACTGTCAGTGTTGGCTCTCAACATCCCAGTAGGTCAAGAGCGATTTTGGAAATGCACGGCTAAATGATGCCGTCGTCATCTTCCTCCTCATATTTCCTCTCCCCTTTATTTGGCTGCAACAGGTTCTGTTTTAGCAGTGTTTTGGAACATTTCCCCGTGGTATTGGGGACCCGAAGCTGAATTATTTTTATGACATTTTGTACAGATAGTGAAGTTGTCGGGAAATTAAAGCGGTTTGCACAGCTGGACAGGAGAGCAGGTGGTTTGCATCAGGCGCACCTTTGCTGCTGTGTCCTCCATTACAGTTGTGGAGTGTAGAACTTGTCATTTATTATCCCTTAAGTGTAACATTTTATATTAACTGTGAAAATAAGTCATGTATATAATTCATTCTGTAACAGCAATGGAATAAATTGCCCAAACTGCTACGTTGCTGTATGTCCATGTGACAGAGCGTCCAACACTTGTACCTCCTCACAGTGCTAACTTTGACTTGTCACGGACATTTCCATGGACTACTGTCTGTTATGATTCCCACCTGACTGCCGAGTAGCAAACTGCTTTCAACTACTTATAAAACATAATGCACGACGGATTCTCATCACCTCCTGGAACATAATCTAACAACACTTTGCTTTTTGCACTCATTAATATTTGTGTGTTCAGTTCTGTAGGAGCGGAGAAGAAGGTTTGTTCACTTTAGATATTTTACATGCACATCAGTATCCTGGTTCACAGTATATTCAAGATGTAACACTCACATGGAACACGGCAAACGTGGGTCTTCTGCTCCCTGCATACATTATTCCAACAGCATAGATACATGTGAGCAGGGCAGTCAGAGGTCAGAAACCTGGATCAGGTGCTTACATCTCACACCACCCTGGTTTTGGTCTGAACGCTCTTGCTGGCATATCCAGGTTTCTCCACTGCGATGTGGGTTGAAGACCTGGTCAGCAGCTTTCACACGGGAAACAAATTCATTCCAGTGGGTATGAAGGAAGTCTGCGTGATGCTTTTGTGTTGAGTTCAACTTTGGTGAACTTTGACACGCAAATTTGGGCTCTTTTGACAGCGCTGACTTCTGGGCAACTGAGAGCCGGTGAGTCCAAAATGGAGGATGCTATCGGAGCTTGTAGCTGCGTGTCACCATCCAGTTTTATTGAACCGGCTCTTACAGAGTACAAACTGCTCCACAACAGAGACCTGGTTTGCAGACATGGTACATATATGTGTTTTAAATAAACGTTAGCAACTTGAGCTTTCCTGCCTCTTCAGTAACCTTTTATTGGATGAAATCCCCCAGTGGGGGAGTAAACAGCCCAGTACAGAGAAACTAGAAAGAAGCTTTGGAAGCTAGCGTGACTGACGGCACTTGCATGTGAGCCATTACCTCACAAACTATCCTTCAAGAAAACTATATTTGGCCAAGATGCGTGGATTAATTTTGCTTTGCTGGTTTGCAGGATATGATATTTACTTGTGCAAACAGATATCTGGAACACACCAACAAAACAATACATATACAATTGTCTTTCTGACAGACAGTAAGAAAAGCCTCCCTGTGGGTTCCACAGTTGTCAGACAGAGAGTCTGGCGGAGGACTGGCTGTACGAGGTCAGGGAATCGGTACAGAATCGGCACATATGGAGAGAACTGTCTGAAACTCATCGTCAGCTTTGGAGGGTCGCTGGGACAGAGGCCTGCTGGAGTTCTGAAAGAGCCGTAAATCAAACCTTCGGTGAACGTCCCGGTTTGGTCCGTCGGATAACGTTATTATGGGCATGTTAACAGGACTTTCCTGGAACGTTTATGTTTTAGTCTTAAAGCACATCTATACTAATAGTATACAGACGTTCAGAGGTGACCTTGAATGGACGTCCTGGGGACATTTATTTGTTTGCTGGGATCTAGCCCTTAGGTTAGACCCCCACCCTTATACAACCACTTGCGGTCATGTGACTGAAGCTCACATTATCACAACTGAGCTGCAGTATGTCCATGACAACGTCGTCCACAGCAAACACCGTCTGCTGAGGATGACCGTGAGAGGCAGCCAGTCAAAGCTACTGTAAGTGGTGCCTTGAGCTGAGATTTATTTTGTGAAATTAGTCCCGTCTAATTTTGATAGACTTACAGAATGCCCCACTAGCCTTAATATACATGATGTTGAAATGATGATGATATAAATATATAGATGCCACAAATATGAAGCCCAAACCCATGATGGACTGGACGGAGGTTTAGAGTTGATCCTCTCCAGTACCTGTCATCCACAGACCCCCGCCTTCAGCAGATGGATCTGGTGGTGACAATGTGACGATGCATTAGAGCAGCAGGTCCTGTAGGTCCACGAATCACCTTCACGACATTTTAAAATTCTCACTTCAATCTACGTCGTGACAACATCAGCTCAAAAGGTGTCATGAACTGTATTAACGGCCAACAGATCCTCTTCATGTCAGACATGGAGGACGTTTAAACCTGCTGTGTCTGACAGTACTCTCTGGACATAAAGCTGTGACAGCAGACGTCCCTCTGCCTGCTCAGCCACTCAGACCACTTCAGCCTTTAAGACTCAACTGAGGGAAGAGTGGGGGTTAGCTGGGATGTCAATGCCCCCCCCCACCCTCAGTTCAGACAGTGGACTATTCCAGCTTACTGCACACCTGCAAGGGTGGAGGTCTGTGAATGTCTGCTGTCTCCAGACAAATAGCAAAACGAAAGGGTGATAATAGACTCAGGGCTTCTGCGAGACGGGTTCCAGAGTATGTAAATCTTGCTGGTGGTCCCACTCCTTAGCAGAAGTTGGCTGTGATGCAGTTTTGTTGTTTGCCATCTGAAAAGAGGACGTAGAAGAAGAGACAGAGGACAGACACTGTGGACAGAGGTCTCTACTAAAATGACTAAACTAGTCTAGGAACGGTCCTGTTTTCACATGACAACAGTCTTTTAATAATGAGACGGCGTGGTGTAGAGTAGCGTAAGTCTACCCCTGACAAAACTAAATAACATTGTAAGCGGTAAATGAGCAATGCATGAAATCTGTAACCCGAGTCAGAAATGCAGTAAGACAGGTCCAGAGTGTCTTTAGCGTATCTTAGCACAAAGACTGGAAGGAAAACACAAACGTGACTGTGGGGTTGCCAGATTGGAACACTGTCTCGTCTGAGCAAAATGCAGCTGACTTGTGTTTTTTCACTTTTGAAAGAGCTAGGCTAACAGGTCCCCCTGCTTCCAGTCTTTGTGCTAAGCTAGGATAACCACAGCCCTCTTTTTTCTCTGGACGCACAGAGACGAAACTGGTATTGGTGTTATGGTGTTGTTCTGGGTTATGTGTTGGGTCTGGGTCCTCTGGTGGACCCAGACCCAACATGTTTCACACATGTAGGAGGTTAAGAGAGTCCATGGAGTGTGTGTAGGTGTGACGGCCGGCTCGAGGGCCGCAGCACAATGAGGAACACCACAGCAGGTTGCATGCCAAAAACATTTATTGTAACAGTACAAACAACGTAATCTAGAAGGACAAAATGAAGGAGATGGATCTTGTGGTGGGGAGAGAGACCGTGGGCAGCTGAGATCTTGTTCCAGTTCTGACTGACCTGATGATCAGTTGTAATGAGATGCTGTAATTTTCATGCACAAAATGCATGAAAATTATTACATTTGTTGTGTGTGTGTGACTTTTCATTCTTGACTTGGGAAGAAGTAGTTTGACAAAACCAACAAGCAAATGTGTGTCTTGGCTGCGTTAAAATGACAGCAAAGAGCCTGGGGGAACAGAGCAAACAAGTAGGGCTCCTCAACCATTACACAAACAGTGACAAACCTAAATTAAATATGATGCTAAATGATAAAAAATGATATAAAAAAATATGAATGAATTCCAGAGCACTATAGCTCAATTATGTTTTAATTGCAAGCACTA
>JAVQJV010086159.1:0-14128 GCA_036024995.1 Gadopsis bispinosus | reverse complement strand
AACCTCCCCCCTCTCTCGGAGATTCTCAAGCACACTGCCTCTTAATTGGTTTTCCATATTAACAAGCTTTTTTCTTTTGATTCACCTCCTGAATAAAATTACGCTCTTAATCAACATGGCTTTTTTTGTCCCAGCTCAGAGGTCAGTGAAGGCTAAACTCCCCAGGCTTAAACCCTGGACCACACTAGTCTATTCACCTCCCGACAAATAGCATCCAGCCATATCCCCTATTAGGAACCAGTTCATTTGGAGAAAACATATGTATTTGTCTAAGGGTGCCCTTTTCCTCCGCCGGTTTTAAGGATTGTTTCTAGGGTTTTGTGTTGAGTAAGGGCTGAAGTAGAAGGAAAGTGTGTGTGTGTGTGTGTGTGTGTGTGTGTGTGTGTGTGCGTGTGTGCGCAGCAGGCTTCCCACACTGACACCCTGGCATTCGCTCTATGCCAGGCATCCCTCTCCACTCACACTTGTGCAGACACACAGCAGCCTCTTAAGCAAATGTTAAAAGTTCCAGTTTCTGCTCATGAAGCTTTTACCCTCAAATGCACAGAACTGATTTATATGATGAGATCAAACAGGACAATATGCTCATGTGGAAATTTGGCAACAAACAGTAGTGGGACTCATCAGGAAACAATATAGACAATAACCGTCTAAAACGTTACAGCTTAAAGTGAACACCAGGATTAAGCTTCGTTTATATTTTTGCGTTAAGGGGTTAACCTTGTGTTTTCTCTGATGGTTTCTGATGCTGGTTGAGCTTGTTGAGAGTAAAAACCACATGAAACCAATTGAAGAAAGGCTGTCGTCTTCTAATATTTAGATGCTTTTTTGCCTTATAACAACTGAAAAACTAAAGTCAAAGCTCCGGTTTTCCTCTGGACTCGACTACTGATTCGTGACCCACAGGCTGAGGCACAAGGCAGGTAGTTGTGCATCATTACCGCGCCTTCATTCAATCTCACACTTAGTTTCGTTGTTTTTAAGATGAGTTTTATTTAATTTTATAGATGTTCATTGTGAATAATTCAAAGCTCACAATTTAATTACATTTTGCTACTTTTATCTCACCCCTTTTTATTATTGTACACAACATAGAGACTGTGTTGTACTCTTCTGTTTGGTTTTGAATTTTGAGTTTGGCTTTTAACAGAAAATGTTTGTCTTTCATTCATCACTTGTCATAGACACATACTGTGTGTGTATATAAGGTTTGTTTATTAATCTATAAAAAATGCACATCTTCTCATCTGGTAGGTTACTCAAAAGTGTGCGTGAGAGAGCGAGAGAGAGAGAAAGAGAGAGAGAGCGTGTTATCCAAACACAGTTCACCCTGGTCTTTCCAGCCATGTAATCCCAGCTGGCTTTCTAGATCCTCAATGGAGCTGCAGTTGTATGTGTGTGTGAGAGAGAGAGAGAGAGGAGGGCAGGCGAACGGCTGTTAAACAGCAGTTTTAGGGGATTAGGAGGTTTTGTAGCACAAAGACTCTGCGTGGAGCAGAGAAAGAGGTTGAACTAGAGGGGGAGGAGTTTAAGAGGATGGATGGAGGGAGAGGAGGTGAAGTGTGTGTGTGTGTGTGTGTGTGTTTTTGGAAGGGAAAGGATGTGAATACATCTGACGGGTTTGTCTTGTAGGCTGCTGTAGAATCATATTGTAAATATGGCCCCTGAATATATTATAAACATACTTAAAAGTAATTTTCCACCTTTGCACTGTTGCCAAATTCCACATTGTTTATTATTCTTGGTACTGATAACTGCTGCTGTTTGCACGTCCTTTTAAAGTCTATGCTGTTGAAATACCCAGTTTTTTGTCCCGTGCAGTGTATTTAGACGCACCGACTGGAGTTGGACCTGCTGTCTGTGTGCTGCCTTTCAGTCTCGTTGCTCTGGTTTGCAGCTCAGGCTGACGATGCCAATTACTGAGTCTGGGATGGGTTACCCAAATCACCCCGTTTCAACCAAATAGGGTGGTGATCATTTAACATGAAACAGCCTAAATAGACTGTTTAGGAGAACACATGTGGCAGGGCTTTTAAAAAAGGGATCCTGCGTTGTGCTGTCACTTCAGCTTGAACTCCATAAGACACTTGTTCCTAACTTGTTAACGGTGTGAGACCTCATCACATGCTGCATTTGTCTCGAGTTGAGCTGAAATATCGTTGTATATGAATAAGTTTAAATACCTGGAGAGAGAAAACAATCCAGGAAAAAGAAAAAAAGTAAGGTTAGAGAAACTGTAGTCTAACAGAAATATCTTTCCCCTCCTGTTAATCATCTCAAAACCTTTCCATTTTATCTCAAAAGGACTCATTTTGCAGGATCCACATGTTAACACATTCTGTGTGTTCTGGAGACAGAAATGAGTCCGACCCAGCTGATCCTGAACACCCATCGGAGCCCTGAGAGATGTGCCAGCAGCCTGGCTCCTGGTTGGCCCAGACAGTCAGGACAGCTTATCGATATTTGGCTTCATTGTTGTGCTTGTTGGATGTGGGCGAGTTTACAAACTTAAAAGGGTTGAAGTTGGAAGTTCCTGACTGGATGACTGTCCCAGTGTGACCTTGCTGGCCAGGGCTTCTTTGGTGTAGCTAATAAAATGGTCACTGGGTAGTTATAGCAGGCGGTAACTGCAGGGATTTGGGAATGCTAAGAAAATGGAGGAGAATATTTGTGAATTTATAGAAATCATAGTAATAATGTCACAAAGTAAGTCAGTTTTTCAGCGTAAGATTGCATCCAGGCTTCCTACACGTACATTAAGTTGTTTCTTCGGTTTATCCCTCTCTTTTGCCTGTCCATTTTCTTCTGTCTCTCCATCCATCCGTCTTTCTGTGCCTCCCTCCTTCTTTCCCACCGTCCCTCCGGAGTACTAGTCAGCCACCAGAGCTGTGCTGCCAGTCGTTTGATTCTGCCCAGTCCAATTATAGAGGGCCTTAATTACTGAGCCTGTCAGCCTCCATCAGGAGAACCATTCGTCATGTGGACCGGGCTGGACCGGACTGAGCGGGGCTGCATAGGCTTGGTGTGGGCTGAGCTGGGCATTTGTCTGTCACTCTCAGTACCTGTCTGTCTGCACCATATAAACACCATATATGGTCAACAACATTGCTTTGAAAGGCCCAGTCGCATTAATGTAGTCGGTATAAACCGAACTGCCTATGATTTTTTTTTAGAAAGTTGGTATTTTAACTTAAGCTCTAAATGCAGACGTTTTCTAAATAAGAAGGGATAGATAAATCTGTGGAAAGGAGCGTACACACCGGAACGTTTGTTCAGGCTCACTGAACAAATTGTGGTGTGCGGGGAGATATGAACATGCTTATTAATGTCTCTGGATTTGAAAAATATATATTAGCCAATTAGTAGCATGAGATTAGTAGCATGTGATTCAGCAGTTGGACTAATACTGGGGCGCCTTGTCTTCCATTTGAGCTTGTATAGCACATTGCTTGCCTTCTCATGTTTGGACTCTACTGCAGCCCTAATCTGCTTTACTGTAAATGTCGAGTCCTGTCGGAGGCTGACGGCACAGACTGGAATAGATCCTGTTTTTATCTCGATATTTGTCTAAAATATGAGTCTCAGGTTGGCCTGCGATATCATGGACTGTACATAATGCCTCCAGTGTTGACCATTAATCTCAGAGTAAAGACTAATAGACTTTGGCCCTGGTGTATGATTTACTGTAAACAGGATCAATATACCTTAGTGTGCTATGTTTCCTCTGTGTGCGCGGTTTCTTCCTCCTCTCTCCATCTCATGTCCTCCTCTTCCCCTCTCGTCCCCGTCGCGTAACAAACAGCATGAAGGAGGTTATAATTGGGAGGTCCAGAGCTCTGCCAGGTGGAACCACTTGTATCTGAATACAGGCTCTCGCTCTCTCTCTCAAGATCTCTCTTGTATATTGTATCTCTACCACTCTTTCTCTTACTTTATACTCTGTTTTTCTCCTTCTCTGTCTTACGTGCGCTCTCTCATTATGCTCGTAGCTCTGTCTGCATCATTAACATGATGCGACAAAGCTTTGCGGCCATGTTGAGTTTTTATCTCTGTAATATTCTACAGATTTTCTTTTCACTGTTTTTCCCTCTGTGAGTCATCCTCTGTCTATTCACTACAATACAACTCCAGACCCCCACCGACAAACCCCCCCCACTTCTTAAAGGAACTTGCCAAGCGTTGCCATTAAAAGGCGTTCACCTCATTTACTGTCTTCCTTTCAGTTTCCTCTCCTCCTGTCTCTCGTCTTTCCTCCAAGCCAAAGTGGGTTCCTTCTTTCCTGTACTCATTTTAAAATCAGTTTTTAAATGTATTTTTGAACCTAGCAGGGACTCCAGTTTCTCTCCTTTTTTCCTTGTCTTGCTTAAAATTGCATTATTACATATTTATAGAAACATCAGACTGGAATCTGGATGGGTACCTGGACAAATGACGTCGGTCCGATATCCGATGAGTGAATTAACCCTAACGGATATTGGATTGGATCACCCCCAACTCTACTTCAGATTAAAACATATCGGCTAAAAGTGTTTGCCTGTATTTAGTATCTCTAAAACTGCAGTAACAGTAAAACTGCGGTTAGCTTTTAAAAAGCCTCCAAACTAGATTCCCATGTAGAGTTTAGCCAGAGAGCTGATGTTGGTGTGAAAGCACATTAACAAGTTAATAAGTGTAGCCATTAAACCACTTTCACACAGCTGTATGTATCTTGCCTTATATCAAAGTCTATACATGTATTGTTAACTTACATTCTTTAAGTCTGTTGTTGACCATGTCCTTTTTTTCTCTCCTTCCTTGCTTCCTCTCCTCGTCTCATCCTCCAGGTGATTGATGGAAAACTGGCTCCCTTCCTGTCGAAGGTGATCAAGTTCGCCAGCTCCCACGTTTTCAGCTGCAGTTTGTGTCGAGAGAAAGGCTTCATCTGTGAGCTCTGCCACAACGGGCAGATCATCTACCCCTTCCAGGAGAGCGCCACCAGGAGGTACAGATCCTCGGATAACCTCTCCATAAATTTCAACATTTATTGATATATATTTTTTATCCAAAAATACTGGATTTAAACAGAAAAGTCAGACAAAAGATCCACACACTGCACTGATTGCTCCCAGTAGATTTTATTTAACAGAGATCTCAGTCAGGTATCAAATAAACATCACAAAGCAGAACAACCAGCACAGTACAAACACATTCACCAACATTTGGTGCTTGACTCAGTGTCGGGAATTTTTAATGATATCCTGGTGTTGATTTATTAACATTACATTCTGAGGAAGAAGACGTCCAAAGCGGTTCTACCTGTAATCATTCACCTTGCACACTGAACATGAAGCAAATTATTGCCTCACTTTATTTGGCCCATTTTGACCGTGATTGTTTTTACTCGCCCCAAACCGCCTAAAAGGTGCTTCGTGGTTCGGTCTACTTTGAGAAATCCAGTTCTTAATGGTGGTAATATGGCAGCAATACAGAACATAAACTGATACTACATCAGAAATGGTGTCACCGCCGGAGCTTGTAGCTAGATGCATTTTTGTACCAGGACCTCAGGTTGCGTATGTTGTACATGCTTGGTACTTGGATGCTTGCTCATGTTGTTCTGTCTTTGTGAGGACCAATTTAAGTACAAGACCCCAGAGAGTGAAGACATTTTGGTCGTTATGAAACGTAGTACGTTACAGCATTTTCCCGCTTCCTTGTATCCAGCCCTGCAGGCGGTTTCAATATATAGTCGTCTCTGAGATTTTGCCTCCACCCCAATAAAATCGAGGTTAATGGAATTTATATTTTGTGGAGCTCACAGCATGGAAACATGGAATTCAACATCTTGCTGCTGAAACAATGTTCTGGTTACTCTGCAGAAAACCTACAACCTGGCTGGATAGACACAAAGCAGAGAGCAGAAATGTGTACGTGAGCAGCTGAACTGAGCCTGCGGCTTCTTAGTGACACTGGATGAGAAAGCTGAACGGTTGTTCACGACACGGACAGTTAAGACAGTCCAGAGCCTCGTCCCTGAAACTCAGAGTGACAGACAGCAGAGAGATAAGAGCTGATCAGGACAGATTCCTAGAAGACTCTTGACACACAGTCTGTGCTATCACTCGCACACATACACACCCTTCGTCGTTGAGTTGTGCTTTATGACTTGTGAAGTAAGTGTCAGCTGATAACAGCTACCGCACTTACTGGAACTGAGCAGGAGTCTGTTGACTCAGTTACTCAGATTTTGATGGTAGAGGAAATGAGCAATAACTGGATAGAAACAGCCGACCATACTTAATGGATAATTCCAGCTTTTTGGATGCATACAAGTCACTTAATAAGATTTTAACCAGATTAAAACATTCAAAAAAAGTCTTTTTAAAATGTTTGTTTTCAAATATGGATTTAGCAGAATTGCTCGACCTTCTTACTCGTAAGTGGTTTTAGTCTAGTTTTCATTGACTAAATGAACACGCCGATAGTCTAAAGGCCAGTTCAGACAAAAGATTCAGAGACGAAACCATTTTAGGACGTTGCAGGGAAAAGCTGCAGACCAGCACGTTGCACGTTTTAACTCCTCTCATTGCAAATCTAATGGTCTGAACTGGGCTTTACGCTACAAGTAGAGAAACGCGACTGACCCGTGTGTTGGTGTTTGTGTCTGCAGGTGTGACGGCTGCGGCGCCGTATTCCACGCCGAGTGTCGACAGAAAGCGCAGCCGTGTCCTCGCTGTGTTCGCCGAGAACTCCACCACAAGCGGCCGTCCTCCTTCTGGTCACCTGACGACGACAGCCCCGGGTGCTTTCACCTGCCCTACCAAGACACCTGAGACACACAGGAGCAGCAACAATGAGGGCGCTGGACAAAGTGACCGCTTTTCTGATTTGTCGGCGTCTCCAGGACAAATTCTGTGACAGTTTTGCTCAGAGGACGAGCTCAGAGCGTCGGCTTGCGTTGCCAGGTTTGTTTACCTGCTAACACACACACACACACACACATACCTGTGCTAAGCCTCCTTTCAGCTACTGTAACTGAAGAACTGCTGCACCAGGCTTTACAGAATGAACTACATGTAGTCAAACATCACACGTCAAGATCGTCCATCTTCATCTCCTCCACCATCACTTATTATTCCAGGGGTTAAATGTGTGAAATCACAGCTGGTAAACTGGAGAAATTCAAGCTAATAATAGTTGGAACATTGTGGTAGATTGTTCTAACCAACGTCCTCCACCTGCCTTTCAAGTCACGAAACTTTTAGTCAATGGACAGAAAATTATTCAACAATTTTGGCAATTGATTAATCATTTATTGAAAAGGCAAAACCTCCTCTGGTTCCAGCGTCTCAAATGTGAACATTTAAATGTTTTTTTTTTGGTTTTAGACATTTGGTCAAAACGCAACAAGCAAATTAAAAATGTTTCCTCGGCCTCTGGGGTTTTTTTTTTTGTCTTTGTTGAAATAATCATTAGCCCTACTCACGTTAAGGTGATTCTCCAGCCAAAACCATTTCGGTACGAAACTCCTCGCACACTACAGCCTTGAAACGTGGCTGTAAAAGGTTTGTAGTTTCCTTCTTTACAGAGAAAAGCAGCTCTTGTCAACCTGGATTCATGTGAGTTACAATGGAATCCAATATTAAGGGTCAAGTTCACATGTTTAAGTCTGTCTAAAAATAATAACCATGCGCTCATATGAGCAATGACACCACTTTTGCCTGCTGTAATCTTTCCTCCTGTTCATGCCTTTCATGAAAAGATCTTTTCCTAAATCACTCTACAGTGCGTGATTTATGCGCCACGTCCGTTTTGACTGCACTTGGTTGCATTTTGCTTTTATCGATACGCCAACTTCTCCACCCCAGCAACGCATAGAAATGCATTTACGATATTGCAACTGTAGTCGATCCCCCGTCTTTTTAGTTTCCTCTTTGTGTTACTCTCCCTCTGGGCCAAAGGTCACCTTTGTTTAACTTTGTCTTGATCTTTTTGATAAGTTTGGAGTCGATCGGCAGAAAATTAAAACAGCTGATGACTAAAATGATTAGTATCAAAAGATACTAATCCTTTGTCATTTTATTAAAGCAAAACATTTGCAGATTTTCTCATCACGTCTTTGGGTTTTGGTCATGTGTTCACGCCCAAATTTTAATGGGCCAAGCGATTAATCATGAAAACAAACAGCAGTTAGTTAAAGCTCCAGTGTAGTTAATATTTAGTGGTAATTATTCCACCGTGACAACTGACCACAGCTGCTGCTGTTGTGAAGAAGCAAACTATGAATACAAACATTTTACAGTAATATTCAAGTGTTTGGGGAGAGCATTTGATTAGATTTTGGGTTTTCTTGGGATGTAACGAGCCATTAGATTTTACCAAGTAATATACTACATGTAATAATAATAATAATAATAGTGATTGAAGTATAGAAATCCCTCCATTCTTTGTCAGACCTTGGTCTCCTTTACCTTTGACAGCTTTTTTTTCTTGTACTCACTGATTTCACCCATTTTATCCGTGTTCTTTCAATGTAAAATGTAAACGGACTTAACTTAAAAGGGAACTCTGTCATTCTGTCTGAGCACATTTTCTTCCCTCCATCAGTCCAACTGTAAAATAACTGGGGCAATAATATACTGCAACTTATTCTTTCATTGTTGCCTTTTCCCCTCCTCTCTTCCCCTGTGGTTCTACTTCCTGTTGTGCTTTATTCATGCAGAAGCTATCAAACATGATAGCAGCTTTAGCTTTTAGTATCTATGCAACCTAGATGGCCTTTATAACCCACTGCTTTCATGTGTAAAGGTCTGGAAACGCATCACATGTTACGTTGTCTTAACACTGCCACACGAGCTGTTTCCATCCTGTTTCAAGGCAAATTTCAAGAAACTGAACAGGTTTGTTTCGGTCAGCTGCTTGTAGCTGATAAATTAGCTTCGACTGAAAATAAAATCAAGGAAAATTATCAAGATTTTATAATATTCTCCAGACTTTTGTTTCAGGAGCAGCTCCTGTTTTTGTCCTTTGGTTTTGTTGGTTTGAGATTTTTTGGTGAATGTCCAAAACTACTGATGAGGCTAATCCTACAAAGTTAATTTTTATAGTTGGATACAATAAGTTTTTAATTTTTCTACACACAAAATACAGATTTGCTCCAATCAGAAATGAAAACCTTTTGAGAAAAAAGTAAATGCTGCCTCTGTTGATGGTTTAAAGCTTCACTCCCTAATTTTGTTACGGCATCTGAAAATCGCCATGTTTGCTTCCCGTTGTTCCAGATATTTAACATCCAGAACAAGCTCGGAGAACATTTTGGGGCATTTTTGTGCATCATAACAAAGTCACATATTGCAGCTTTACACTTTGATATGACTTTGTAATAATTTGGATGGAAATGTAGCTGCTATTTCTTCCTGATGCTCGTTTTCTTTCCTGAGAAACTGATGGACTGGATCTTAATTTCAGTGTTAATTATTTGCTCATCAGTCCTCTTTGTCCACTTCTGCTTGTTTGAGCCATAAAAACATGCTAACTTTGAATAAGCTGCTGTAATCAGCCCCTGACTGACAAACCCCCACTTATGGGTTTATTTGGGAATATGTATTTTTGTGAAGAGCAGCAGCGATCAGACTGAGTTATTCATGTTTATGAAGCATATAGGCGACTGTAGACTGAAACTAAATAACCCAGTGTAGTTTAAAATATTGCAGGAGAAGTGCACTGATGGGTCAGTTGGTTACATTATGTTATTTTTTATTTTGTTTTGAACCTGCAGCCATGTCAGGCGATATTAAAAATGAAATGTTTAAGTTATTGTTGACTGAATGCGCCTGCTACATAAAAAAAAACGAATGAAAGGTTGTACAGCCCTTTGGTTGAAGTATTGTTTTAAACTTGAGACCTGAACCCAACCCTTAATCCAAAACTACGGTTCTGGCTTCATTACCGTTAGCTGTAATAACCAAACCTCAACCTGACTTTACGCAACAGAACATCCACAACACGATGGTCCTTTCAAAGCATCTGATTTCGGGTCACAGTGCTCCGAGAGTACAACATTTCTTGTAAAATATATTTTAGAGATGTTAAATATTGCTGAACTGGACAAATCTGAACCTGAAGTTTGCGTCTTTGCGTCCCTGTCGTCAGGACGAGTACATTGAACTGTGTTTACGGGTTGCAGGAGTGTGTACAAGTACACGACTGTAAATGTTCTTTATGTTGCAGGCACATTATGATTATCGCAGTGTTTTACTTGACGTGTTTGGAGAAGAATATATTGTACAGTATTTAAGCAGCGTAACTGGACTGAAATTCTTCTCTTTTGCACTTTAAGTTTTTTTGTTTTTTTTATTTATTTCTTTTCATCGCAGCCAAACTCTTATGCAAATACAGGGAGTTGATTTTCTTATGTTATCAGCCTTTCCTCCTGTCTGGTTTTGTTCAGAATTGTCTGCTACACACTGATGCCAATAAAGACAAACTTCTTAAGAGTCAAAGTGTTTGAATCCTGTGTGAAGAAATGTTGGCTGAAGACACCTCAAATCTAATCAAACTATTTGTATAGCACCTTTCATGCAGTGCTTTCAAAGTGCTTCACGATGATAAGATAAGACAACATGTGTAGACCATACAAACGCAATAATATGAAACCAATGCATGTGAAAAAATAAGAAATGAAATATATAACAGATTTTAAGTTAGACTAAAAACTAGCCAAAAGGACAAAAAATAAATATAAATGACAAATAAAATTATAGAAGATTCTACCAGATAAATACGTAAAAAATTAAGTACTATCTATAAAACATTGTTAATGAAAAGCCAGGCTGAAGAGGTAAGTTTTAAGTTTACGTTTAAAAATGTCCACACGTCTTCCAGCAGACTGTTCCAGCGGCTCGGAGCATATAAACTAAAAGCTGCCTCACCAGAGGTTTGAGTTAATGTTAGAACCCTCTTATTTTTTTCGCCATTAAACTGGGTTGTTTTGAATTCCAGCTGGCAACTTAAGGAACAACATAACAACACAATCTTCATCAGCAGATGGGGTTGTCATGGAATTGCAGATGTATGGTCAAGAAGGAACTTTTAATCTCAATTTAAGCCTCAACATGGACAGGAAGTCCTTAAAATGCTCAGACAAATTGAATTGTGACCATCTACAAATCTACGGCAAACTCCATCTGGATCAAAAGTTCCAGAACAGCTGCTAGAGGACCTTGTGGTGAGATTGCTGGGGTTTTTTTGTCAGTTGTAATAGACCAGGTGGGTCATTCCCAGGCAGCAGGAGGACAACTCACTAGCAAAACAGGCAGAAAGCAAATGACTTACCTCAACGGTGCACCTCCTGCTTCAAGTCCACGTCCGCCAGCAGCACTGAACACAACCGCTGCTCTCGTTGAAGACTCGAATCCATTCCGCATCCAAATCTGTAACAAAAGGAAAACAGTCTGTTAGAATCACACCATCACTGGTGCACAGCTATGTTAAAAAGATTCATTGTCCCCAGAGGATGAATCATAATGACTTTTGGTGGCCAACATTTGTGGGTTTTGAGTGAAACTATTACATAGATTGCCGTGAATTTTGGCGCACACGTTCATGTCCTCCTCGGGGATGAACTGTAATAACTTGATCGTCCGTTTCTTTCTTCTAGCGCCATCATCAGATCAGAATTCATATTTGTCCAATACTTTGGACATGTTCCCATCAGCCTCAGCTGTACCTGTTTTTAGTTCTAATTAGAAAATGTTTTAATTAACTAGTTAACTAAACACGCTAATCTAAGATGGTGAAAATGTTAAACATTATACCTGCTAAACATCAGCATGTTAGCATTTAGCTCAACGCGCCACTGTGTCGAGGTACATCCTCACAGAGCTGCTAGACTCTTTAACAGGCTGTAAATTTCACCATCCACAAACTTTCCTGCCAGCTCACTGTTGAGATTCTAAACATGAACAGCAAGTTCAGACAAAAATATAGGCTTTCTAACAAAATCAGGGAGGCTCATCCTGAGCACCTGATGACATTTAAAGTAGTTCAAACTAGCTACAACAGAAGAATGCTGCTTACACATTAGCAACAATCTGACAATGTAATACAGAATAATATATCCGTCATGGAGACCATTTTATCTGCAGACTGATACTTTAAGTAAATTTTACAGATAATTTTAATTAAGTAGGATTTTGAATGCAGGAATTTTACTCACAATGGATTATTTTTTACATTGTTGTATATGTGCTTACTTAATATTAAAGGATCATATCACACAATCTTCCTTAGCAGATGACGTTTTCCCAATGGTTGGTTTTGTTTTTGCCAACACAGAACTTTAAATTGACAATTCAACAAGTCCGTCCCACTTACAAGACAACCGGGTAAACTGCATCTGCCGAGGAAGGTTGTTCGATATGATCGAAAGCTCCACACCGGCTACTAAATGGACCACGTGGTGGTGACTGTTTGGTCAACCACTGGTAACAAGGTCAAGAATGAACTTTCAAACGAGATCAAAGTTTGCCGAGATGGTCAGTGTTGCGGCTTCAATCTGAGCCGAGCGAAAACAGATTTGTGTGAATAAAAGGTGCGTGTAAACCTGCCCGAGTGAATATGCTTATTGTCTGAGAGAGCGGGGCCGTTCGGAGGCCCCATCATTTGCCTGTCATGCATGGCGAGCAGCGGGCAAATTGAAGCCGAGTGTCGACCGCGCTTAATTGTCATCGCCAATTAGTGGATTGTGGGATGGCCACAATGGATCAACTGTAGCGAGTAGAACGAAGTCCTTTGTGCTTCTCCAATGGCCCGCGGGCCAGTCAAGACTCATTTAGGACCCGAACAACGACGGAGCAGAGATGCCAACGAAAATGAAAACAAAAGACAGTTTAAGGAGAAAAAGAGGACGAAGGAAAGAAAAAGAAAGGAGGAGGAGGAGGGAGGGTGGACAACGGTCACACAGGAGTGAAGGACTGGGCCTCCGCTCTCCCAGCATGAGAGGAGGGTGTATGGCTTTGACACACACACACACACACAGAGCCCCCCTGACATTTAGCAAGCTGCTACACAAAAGCTGGCAGGGCCCCAGTGACCTGGTTGTTCAGAGGCTCGTTTGGCCACGTCCAAGCTTTCAGCAGGTTTGAGCCGAGCACATTGTCCGTTTGCTTTTGTCAATGTTAAAGGGTAGATCCACTGTGCCCCGGCAATTCAGCATAAGCGGGGTATATGCAGGAATCTGGAAGTTAAAATCCAGACCTTTTAAGACCGTTCCAACATATTTTAAGACTCCAAGGCCACAAGTTGTAACTGGTTATCAGCAACACACCTTACATTTACAGAACTATAGCAGTACATTTATTGTGAGGTTGCAAAACAGTCTTAGTTTGACCTAATTCCGAGCGGCCGGTCGGGAACAAAACTCAAGAGAATAATAGTGACTAACCCAAAGGCAAGAGTTATTAAAAGTAATAAAAGTCACATGCTAACACTCTCTCTCGTGCACGTTAAAAATTTCTATTTGGCTTAAGAAATGCAACATTGGTCATAAATGATATTAAATTATAGACTGAAGATTATTTGTCTGAATCTATGTTCCAATGAATTATAACCATTAATACAGATTAAGATGTTTTAATAATTTTCAAGGGTCTTAGTTTTTGCTAAACTGATTTAATATCTTTTAATACTTTTTAAAACCCAGCAGCTACCCTGATAAAACAAGTTCCTCACCAGGTTTTAGCACAGTTCAAACAGAGTCATTGAAGCAAAGACCAGGATACCTTCATTTTTTCACAGGCAGAACCACAGCCAGGCCTTTTAAAATACTGAAGTCATGAATCCAGACTCCCTCCGCAGAAGCACAATAACCTAAACTAAAGGTTGACTAGTTGCCAACCAAACTCTGTACAATTTCCTGAGTATTTAACAAATCATAAAATTTCTGAGTCTATAATCAGCATCATGCTTGAAAGTTTGAAGCGGCACGTTTACTGACAAGAACCAGGAAGACAGATCATATTTCTCCAGTATTAGCGTCTCTACACTGGCTACCTGTAAAATCAAGAATATAATTTAAAATCCTTTTCCTCACCTATAAAGCCCCTAATGTTCAGGCACCATCATATCTTAAAGAGCTCATAGTACCCTA
>JAVQJV010086147.1:0-54629 GCA_036024995.1 Gadopsis bispinosus | reverse complement strand
AAAGGGGGGGGGGGGGGGGTGCACGCCTGCACAGTATCCACCGCACCCGCCCTACCTCCTATGTCCCCCCCCCCCTCGTTCAACTTTATTGTGCGTAATAGCAATTCCCCCTCTGCAGCAGAGCAGCCTACTGTGCGCGGCTCGGCGCAACAGGTTTAGCAGGAGCCGCAACGCGCCCCAAGACAGGTTGACTTGCTCGCTTTGTCGCTACAAAGTCACCGTGGGGGGAGGAGGAGGAGGAGGAGGGGGAGAGAGAGACGTGAACGCAGCACGCCGCACGCACGCACGCGCGCGCTCGGAGCGGTGTGCCATACGTACGTAGATTCGTGACTCTGCGCCAGATGCAGTTGGCTCCCAGCGGCGCGCGCGGCTGCACTTCCACGGAGAGCGCGGAGGCGACAGGAGCGGCACCCCGGCGCGTGGAGACAGGAGCGGCGCCCCGGCGCGTGGAGAACATGGAGACAGGAGCGGCGCCCCGGCGCGTGGGGAACACGGAGACAGGAGCGGCGCCCCGGAAGCGGCAGCATTGGCGCACAGCAGCGCTGAACATAACCTCGTCTTTCTGCTCCGTGGCGTCCGTCGCCTTCTGCGTCCTCCTGAGCGTGAACGCCGCTGACCTCAGGAGCCGGGTTGTGGATTTGGAGAGCGGGAACGGCGAGCACACCTTCCTCCGCGCCCCCGGCTATTCCACGGATGACTTTAATTCGCTGGTTGAGCAAAGAGTTGACGAGCTGCTCTCTCAGGTGAGACACTTGCTCTCCTTGAGTGAATTGTGTTGTTTGTTTGTTTGCTTTTTTTTTTACCTGCTTAATTTCCCACAAACAGTCACTATGTTTGCGCGAGCAGCCGCGCAGGAATCTACTTTGATTTGATTGAAAGCATCACGTGCTTTATGAATGAAAATGCCATTGTTTTTTTTTTTTTTTTGTACATTTCAGCGCTCCTATGAGAATTTTGTGAAGATTCGCACCGCAAGACAAGCCTCACCTGAATGCAACTGCCCTCCAGGTAAATTAAATCCCCCCCCCCCCCCATGCATCCTGCACATGTGGTTGTCTGGCCAGAGTTGATGTAGGAATGAATGGACGCCTTCTGAGCAGGTCCTTAGTTTTCTTGGGGGGCAAAAAAATAAAAATTAAAAAGCGTCTTGAAATGCACATTTCCCGCCAGTAGATGGAAACATTAATTCCTTCAGCATTCTGAGCAAAAGGTTGGTTTAGTCGGTGCATCCGTGCTGGGAGATGCTGCTGCTCTGGGATGCTGGAAGGGGACTGCTGCACAATTTGAGCTGCAACATCGCATTTCTTCTAACTTTTTTAAATGACACCGTGGCGTTTACTGCCGTGCACCATATGTTGATATGTATGTATGTCTGATAATATGGATGCGATTGCCACCATGTAAGCTAGTATCCAATTCTATTGTGAGGTTGGGATGATTGTGCAGTTTAAAATGTCATAAGTCCATTAAGGATGTTTTCTTGTTGTCATACATCAACTAAGGGGTGTGGATGTAACAGTTTACAGGTTTACAGGTACAGAATCTCCGCTAATTGTGTTTTCATAGCATGATTTTTATTTATTTATTTTTTTACATTCTGGTGTAGGTCAAAGGTATAAAATATCGTCTCTGTTGAGTGAAAACGCTGCATCTCCAAATTTGATGATTTTTACATTTAAAAGAAAACGATCCTTCGTCTTGCATTATATGTAAATGCAGCCACACAAATCTGAAAATGAGGATGTTTTTTTTAGCCGCTGACGTTTTGGAGATGCAATATTTTCACAGGGCAGCGTGGACATGTGAAGCATTTGCTTGTATCGTTTCTTCTGAAATATTTTCACGAGTCCCTCAAAAATATGTCTACATGGTCACTGACAATAATCAGTTTTCAGAAGACCAAAGGTGTGTCAAACAGCATCCCCACCCCCTCTCAAAGTGGACAAAAGGAGCACGTGAAATCTGAATTATGTGTAATATCTTGCCTTTTGTAAATAAAGCGTCACTACATGGCAGTAATATTTCCAAGTGCTCTCAGTGAGGCGCATGTGAACGTTGCACTCGTTTCTGGCCGACTGTGTGACGACGCTGCTGAGCCACTTGGTAGGCGACATGTTTTCACAACTTTTTAAAGTTTGATGAAGAGGGTTCTGTACGCAGAGCAGCCTTCGGGCAACGGCAGCTGGGTATGCGATACAGTAAACGTGAGCATACTGTAGGCGACCTACCAGGAAAAGTCATAGTTGCGACATTGCGCGGGGTGACCTTGTGGCTGGATGTCTGGATGGACAATCCAGGTGTCAGAAAGCGTCTGTGTTGCAGGGCAGACGTGTCCTTGGGCAAAATGCTGAATCCTTACTAAAGCCAGCGACTGTTCTGCTGTTGTCCCCGACCTCTGACCTCTCTGCTGGAGGAAAGAGAAAAGGCCCCCCTCCCACACACACATGGGATTACTACGTCGATCATACTCAGACATGGGTGAAAGAAGAACCAAGGCTGGTGAAAAGCAATAATCCTAAATGACTGATCAAATGTCTTCGTCTTCACAAGTGGTTCATCAACTGCGAATGAGTCATCTGCCGAGTGGGAATGCCTGAATTATTGAGCCACAAGTACTGGAAGTATTAACCATAATGAGACTCTCACAATCATGCTGCTCTCTGTTCTCGATCCCTATCGTACGTCTGCTATTTATTTTCTGCCACCACACTTCTGCACAGGGCAGAAATGAAACAATGAAAACATTTTGCATCAAATGAAGCGCGACAACGCTAAAAATCAAGGCGGCACCGAGCTTGATGTTGAAAACTGGCACTCTCAGATTTGATTAGAATTTTGTATATATATTTTTTTTCCATGTCCAGTACTTATCCAATAGTTTTTGCATTATGGTTAAATACAAAACACGTCATCAATATACTTTAAAAAAGTCTGTAGTGTATTTTAGTATTGTGATATTCATGCGGTGCAACTTCCACAGTAGTTTAATGCTTTGAATGGGGCTTTTTCAGGCCAAATATCTTTATACTGTATGAATGCTGAATGGGTTCACTCAATATTTATCCTCCCCTCTGTGTAGGAGACCGCCTCTGGCTCAGATGTGGCTTCTTTTTTTTTTTCTTTGAGGGGAGGAGGACCTTAATGTGCTTTTCACAGTCTTCACTTTTTATAGCTGTCAAAGAAGATGGAGTGGTTGCGAAGACAGAGCAATGGTCCATAGCTTGAGGATATTTTATAGGTTGCTTCTGAATCCGAAGGAAGTTCGTACCATCTTTACCAAAGAACAGAGCGTCTTTTGTGAACTTCAAGAGATGTGTTTTACTCATGCTGATGTAATTCTGTGTTAATGAAGGTGAAACGTGTTATTCATTTTTTATTTTATTTTATGATGCCGTTTGTCATTCTAACAATATCTGGTATCGCTGCCGTTTAGCACTCCATTATTGGCTTCTGAGTGACTAAAAGCATTATCACACTTTGGCTATTATTGGGTCTGAACCCGAGATTGCAATATCGGTTGGGTGGTCAACCGCTTTGGGTTTTGGATGGATTGTTGTGAAATTTGTTAGATATTAATGGTGGCCAGGGAATCATCTAACATTTTCTTCTGGAGCCACTAAGAGGTTGACATTTGTGGTTTTGAGTAAAGTAGCTCGACAGCTTTCATTCATGTCCCCCACAGGATGAATGGTAGCAACTCTGCCGATCCCTTAACTTTTCAGCGCCATCATCAGGTCAAAATTTAAAGTCTTTCCAATAATCTGGTTTATGATTTAATTACAAAAGTTAAAAACAAAAATGTTAGCATGCTACCGCACTAAACTGTGATGGTGATCATGGTAAACATTATACCTGCTAAAGTTAGCATGTTAGCATTTGCTTTGCGAGTGTGTGAGTTTGAAAAGCAGTTTTTACGCCATGCACTTGATGCAAATAGTCTTGAGCCTTGTGGGAAAAGCCACCCCATCAAAGTTGGTTTTGAAATGTCTGTAGTCACACCGTGAAGTGAGTCTTCATTTTTAATATTTGTTTCAGCATTGGCGGGCAGCTTTCCTTTTCATTTTTTTGTGTACCTTCTCCTCCCCTGGGATCTGCATTCCAAGCAGCAGGGCCTGTTTAATGGGACTATAATAAAATGTGCAGTCAGCAAGCACTGGTGCTTTGCTGTTTCCCTGTTTACTCACCCATAATCCCCCCCCCCCCCCCCCCATCACCCTTTCCCCCCACTCTGTAGCACTTCTTGAAGTTAACGCTTCAGAAAGCCTGACAGCTAAACACCCGCCAAAGTGCTCATGAGAAAACAGAAATGTACAATTTGCAACGTGCAGGACTTTGTTTTTCCCCACTAAACACCCAACAACTGGTTGTCGAGGGAAAAGGGGAAGCAGGGGGTCATGTCAGCTGGCTGTTACGTTTTAAGATTTCAAAATTAAACCAGAAGCAGATGCAGCAATATCTGTTTTGGCTTGCTTTTTGTCAAGTTCGGATTTTATTCACTTCAGCAGAGTCAACACTACACAAACACACAGCCCACAAAATTCTCAACCTAATCACTTCTTTTCAACTCCTTGCGGCCAAGCTGGTTTACACTCCGCCTTTTCCGCCCCACAAAGTGTGTAATCCCAGTGGCCTGATACAATTACAGTTGTGCCAATCCCCTCAGATATTCTCAACTCAGTGGGCAACTGGTAATTAATCACTGACAGCTTTTTGAATTTAGCCCTCTGTGTGGTTTGGTGCTGGGAGGTGCCCTAATGGCCATGTAATTACTGAGTGCTAGGTAAAGCTAAGCAGACTTCCAGGTAGCCACTGCAGCCAGCTGCTTTTAGTTAGATGGATCAGGTTGGGCTACCTTTGTTCGCTGGCGAGTCCAGAGATGAAAGATGGAGCCTGGGAAGCTTTCTCTGGAGGCAACGGTGAATGGACAATTATGATTTTGATTGCTGCTAAATTGCTTAACAGGGTATCTACATGTAAATCATGAGCATAATGCACTCTACAGGGTGAATAACGTCTTGCAGGAATCCTTTTTTGTTTTTTTTAAATGTATGATGAGTTTGACTCCTTTTACATCAGTCCCAATAAGTTAACATGACATGATTTCTCATGATGAATTATAAGTGGCGCATTTGCCCTAGTCTTCAATTCTCACACAAGGTTTATTATAAAGGGCAGGATGCTGGAAATGGCACAGATGGCCTCTTTTATACATTTTGACACAGCAGTTTTTATGGGAGATGATGAGGCTTGCCAGCTGAAAGCACCGGTAATGACTGTGGGGTTTGAAAGGGTGGCACACGTTTCTCCCATTACTAAACTGTACATTAACGTGAGGGGACATGGTTTTTATATGAGCGATGTCACCGCAGCACTCTGCTGGAGACCTCAGGCTGGGGGAATCGGTGACGTGGCCAAAAGAACGAGGGGAATCGAAATGCTCGTGTCTAATGTGTCGTCTCGCGTGTGCCCCGAACGTTTCCTGCCGGCGATCCTCAATCGTCGTTTTGTGTGGAATATAGTAGGAAGCTCGGAGATCCTGTCTTGGCTGCGTCTACGGTTACTACTTGGAGTTAACCGAAGGGGTTTCCATCACCACAACATAATGGCACACCCCACAATTGAAAACGATAACTGTCTTCCATTTTTATTTGACATCGCTCCAAAAATGGGCTTATGTTTGTAATAAAATGCCCCCTTTAGGATTCATTGCACTTTCTGTGTCACCAAAGCTGGACACTGGCAATTTTATTCTAGAGTGAAATGTCAGTGGATGTCACCCAAGTTGTTGGATTAAAGTTGAATGGTTTTCCTGTCGCATGTGCTGCAGTAAAACCTTTCTTGGACCACTTTGTATCTACTCAGGCAGTGTTCTCTTGCGGTGTATCCATTTTGTTGTTTGCTCATGTAGTTGCTTTATTTTTATTGTGTGGAGGCAAATTTGCTGTTGAAACACTGTGGAAAAGAATCAAGCGGCATCACGTTAGCAGGCACGGCAAGTATCTTGAGTGTCTGCACCTTCGAGGGGCACTTTGGTGGTGGTGATACAACATTACCCTTCCTTCCATTGCCCTGTAACCTCCAGTGCACAAGAGGGGGGGGATCACTGCTGGTGGTTCTCTTTTGATGCTCCTTCTCCCAGGATCCAGTGCTCCTCCTGTCAGAGCTGGGTGGCAAATCCTCCACAAAAGATGTCTCACATACTCTGTGCCTCATCCTCTGGGTGCCCTCTGACACCGCATTGAAAGTTCCAGTCGTCCTACTGAAGTCTCCTTTGTGATGGCTTAAGTTCACCCTTCCCTACACCAGCCCACACGTTCATGCCTGGCCCACCAATATTCAAAGAGATTTTAAGAGACAAGGGTGGCCTCTTTTAAATTTTTATTTATGTGACACCCTCTGGTCTACTCTTCAATCTGGTGATTTTTCTGTGACTGCAGTGGCCACTGCATTGTTAGAGGATTTGTGTCTGTGTACGTAGACTCGATTGATCTAATCTCACCTTAAAGAAGTGGAAGTTGTTTTTTTTACCTCAAGCACTACGGAGCTGTTTTTCCATGAGTGGGTCCTTTTGTAAGTATTTTAATGTTAGGTTTAATGCATTTTGGTGAGTAACAGTGAATGTAAACATAACTGTTGTTTACAGGAAAACTCCAAAGGGCACCTTTTTTAAAAAAAAAATAACCTTCAATATTTCCTGTTTGAGTCCTTTATTGGCATCATGCTAGCAAAATGTCAAATGCAAACATTTACACATGCGCTTTGATTTGGAATTCAGTTTAGCCCCCAATACCTGTTTCCATGAAACAATTCTTATTTCATTACCTTTGAATGAAAGGATGATTTTCCAGAGTCTGTCCATTTCAAGTCGCCAGTAAAGCACGACGATGCCAGCGTTCACCCCGGTCACAGATATTCTTGGCTCCAGATGAGCAAAGAGAACTAGGAACAGCCTGAGGTGCTCCCCACATGCTCTCCCACCCCCCTCCCTCTCCACTGCCTGCAGCTTTGTGCCCCAGGTCTCTCAGCCCTAGCAGGCATGGAGGATGGTGGGTGAGGGGCACAGATGCTGCTACTCTGTACTCCATCAGCCTAATAAGAACAGGCACCACAAATAAAACAGTCTGCTGTGCAAAAAAGAAAGCAATGGGACGTGCCACGGGAGGAAGCTATAATTTTGCCAGCATGTGCCTGACATGCAAACTATGGTTAATATGGGCTTGCCACCATTCATGGGCATCCCTAAAAAGATGTCTTTAATTTAGAAAACAATGGATGGATGGTGTGTTGCGAGTCTGTTTGTTTTATTTTGTGTATGCATCATTTACTGCAAGTCCACAGACTGAGGGCAGAATTAGCTTAGAGCTGTTCCATGTTATGTTGAGTCCAAAAACAGCTTGCCTTGACACCAAGTAATTTTTCATTTTGGTCCTAAACCTGGAAAGGACTGTATGAAAATGACTGTTGTGGGGTTGGGGGTGGAACCTTACTTTTAAAAATCTTCCCAAGGGTTATTCAATTTTTATTTGACCCCGTCTTTGTAAAACAACCTCTCCCAAATGTCTCAATGATTGTCATCTTAACCGGAGGCAAGGAAAGGAGCTGAGAGCAGACAGCGCAGGTAGACTGGAGCAGTTTACGATTTATCCGTAGCAAAAAAAAGCTTACATGTGGGTAATACAGGTAAGTGACAAAAGCATGAGGAACATCCACAGGGGCAAAACAGGAACATGGAAACAGGGCAAGCAGTAGCAAACAGAACTAAACAAAGGAAAGGAACCAGTGTGTGCATATATAGAAAAGGGCAGGTGAACACTAGAACGCAGGTGAACCTAATCAAAGTTGGTGGGAAAAGCAGAAAAAAGATGAAGTAAAGCTACAACATACAAACTAGACTAGAAAAAAAATCAAACAGGAAATGACCCTAGAGCATTGAACAGGATCTTACAATGATACTCCAGTATGAAATTTAACCATTAATAATTACAAGGCAAAGACAATTTAGATTATCTATTTTCGACTGAAACATTTATTGTCTTTAATAAAACATTTTCGCAATGTACGCCATCAATACTTGAATTACAAGGGAAAACTAGAGATTGCCCATTTAACGAGCAAACAGATGGTGGCATCCAATTTTATTAAGTATTCCATCCTTTCTCTAGTTTTGAACCATCAGCCAGTAAATGAACAGATGTTATCACTGCACTGAATGTGTGAACTGGGCCCAGGCACCAGCTTTGGCTTGTGTTCATTGTATTTGCTAGTGAAAATTACACTCTCTACTAGAGATAATGGTCACATCAGAAATCACTTATAATATCCACACATTTTGTGTTTCTCAAAATGGGCATATCTGTATAAAAAGAAATGAAATTAAAGTGCCTCTCCTACTCTCAAAGTCAGCCATCCCCCCTTTTTCTGACCCCCCCGGCCAACCAAAATAACTTTTGCATAGTCCCTTACCACAAGTCCATCTTAATCTCATTCATTGTCGAGTTTATTTTCCAGCGTTTAAAGCAAGATATATCAATCTACACCTGATGCAGCATTGGCAGTAATCCTTTCAGAACATTTATTTACGGTGGTTGCAAAACATTTATTAGAGCTAATGTTTTGGAGTGCCCTCTTTTCAGTTTTCAAAGCCTTTTAGTCTCAACAAAAACAAGCAAGCAATCCCTCAAGCTTCCCAAAGACGGCAGGGATTCAGGCGATTTCTCAAAGTGGAAAAAGTGATGGAGGCGAGCAGGGTTTGCCCAGCGGCTGGCCAGACGATGTATGCTCCCAGACTCCCCTGGGGCACCAACAAGATGTTGGACTCGGTTAACGGTCCAAACGTTTGGATCAGACCGCTGGTGTTTCTTGTCCACCGGGCCAAACACCATTAGACGTCCACTGTGTTTTGCCCCCTCTCCCTGTCCCCTGCCATGTTCAGATGGTTCCAAGAATGTCTTTCTTGAGATCTTGTCAGCTTGTTGAATCCCCCCCCCCCCCCTCTTCACCGCCACTCACCAGGGGACTTGCACTTTGCCAGCCAGCTCTTACTTCTGGAAACCGTGCTAAATGTGACCTGAAATGAGTCACGCTGTAGGTCTGAGAAGTGAGCCCATGTGCACTCTCAAACACGCTGTCGCACACAACTGGATCACAAAATATGTGCGCTCGCATGCAGCCATGCGTGACACCCAGCAGTCCCCCACTGTAGATTTTGTAACTTGACTTATAACCGGTGGCAAAGGTCTTTGATCATATTGTGGTTTGGTTAATTTAATGTTCTAAATTTAAGAGCGGGCGAAGGCATGACATAAATGGATTGAAGCCATTCATTCTCAATTTACTCAACAAGCTGTGATGTTAAAAATAATGTGGAATGTGGTTTTCTAATTAAGACTTATGTAACCATATTTTTCCTCAATATTTATGAATGTTTTTTTTTTCTTTCCCCTTCAGCAGGCAGTTCATCTAGAACATGCAATTAAATAATTTGGCTCAAACAATACAGTGCCCGGGGGAAGTGGCCACTTGCCGGTTTGACCTACCTGGAAATGTAGATGCTTCTACTGCGTCTGTGTCAGTAAAGATGGATTGATATGCGGAGGGTTGCCTCATGGTCTGGTTGTTGCACAGACTGTCGTGCTTTCAAGGGCCCCTCCTCTTGTATCTGATGATGAAGAAGAGGGTAGAAACAGCTGTGTAAGCCACAGTTAAAGCCTGGAAAACCCAGCGGTGAGACAGGCAGCCCTATGCACTTTAATTCAATTGAGCGGTCATTTGATATGGTCCAAGCAGGCTAGACAGCTGGTTAAATCGTGTTTTTCGACAGCTTGATAAATGGCACTGATGCCCCGTATGGCTGACCAAAAATAGGTTTGTCTAATTTCTAGTATTAGATGGAGGTACTAGTTTGGGACATTGTGGCATAACGATGTGAAGAGTGCTTGTCTGCATACTTCACTGCTGTTCTTGTGTGCCAGTTATGAAAAGGCTGGCCTGTCCTTACTCTGATCAGTGTGGAAGTAGGAGATATTAATTCATGAAATAACTGACCGTTCACTAAACCCTTTCCCTGAACAGTGATTGTACAATCATAGCTTAGCAACAGTAACTAGGCACAGCAGGCCTGAAAAGATGTGGATTTCTTGAGACTTAAGATTAAACAATGTGTTTGTCAGCTATGACTTAAGCTGCAAACATTAGAATGCCCAGTTTACTAGCTTACTACCTACAGTACAGTAGTAAATTAGCATTACTGCCAAAGCCAAGGAACTTATTGTTTGCCGCATTAATAACTGCATTATTTTGTGGATTACATTAGGAAAAAATCCCCAGCTCAATACAGAACAAATACATATAGTCCACGTCCTTAAGATCCTTTTCCATTTCAAGTGAGTCGGCTGGAAACAATAAAACGTCAGCTGCAACTCACTGCGTTACTGTAATTGTCTAACGTGCTAACTAGCTACAGCTGATTAATGTCTGCTAGCAACAGTTGCCATTTAACTGTCAAAATTGGCGATCAAATGCTACAGATGAGAAGCCTGACTTTTATCTATGTCTGTGTGAAATCACAGACCCACTGTCTCAAAAGCTACTGTGAATTTCGAGTTTGAGGAAAATCTGCCACTGTTATCGTTGTAAATGTTATATACTCTGGATTCATGTTGTTCACTCTGAGGTCGATGAGTTGTTTGTGTACATCCCTTCACTGGTGTCTGTTAGGTTTTAATGCATCAGGCACACTGGGTGGAGATGTTATGAGATTGAAAATCAGAATACCTCATGCATATTTTATACTTTTTTCTTGCAAAGAAATTGTAATGAATTATGCTGAACCTAACAACCACACAGACACAAAAAGGCAAAATTGTCTTTTTAAAGTGTTCTGCATTCTAGTAATTACATAAATGCATTCATTTTTACAGTATTATTACATCTTTTAGGAAATTGCCCCAATTCTCTACTGTGGTTAATATACAGATGACTTGTTTTTCTATGGGTTTTATCTGAACTATGTACTTTTTTATTATAATACAGCTGTGCCAGTGTCCACACTTCGGGAAAGTTGAAGAAGTTTGTGTGTCATGTCTCTTTGTAAGATTTTGTCTTGGCACTGATGTAGCTTCAAACCGATATTTAGAATAGCACATAGTTGCTGTTGGTGATGGTCGTAGGGTTGTTAGTTCCCCAAATTCCTTCCAGTGTCTTTCTATGGGCACGAAAACATTTAAGTCTGTTTGGGCAAACAAATCTGCCACATTACTGTAATGGTGACAATGCTCTGAAATACAGACATTGCTACCAGTTGCCCTACATGTAATAACCTTTTTGACTCTCCACCAATCAGCATGATGTCCTGCAAGTCTTTACATGGATCCAGGTTAATGAGACACCTCCCATGAGCCATGCTACTATCTCAAGCAGTTTCACATCTCGAAAGTCATACTGCACTTGTCACCGAAATAGTTAAATCTCCTTCACCAGATGAATTCAACTCGTGCTAGAAATTCTACCTGACTGGAAGTGTTGAAATATATCTTAGTGTCCAAGTATATTTGGGTGTTCTAATGTAGGTTGTATACATTGCTATCGATTAATAGCTTTAATGCATGTAAACTTATTTGGAGGCAGTTTAGATCTAGAAGGACCATGTTGCCCTCTGTCCACCTTGATGGACAAAGATAAAATGTGCGAATTTGTAGTACATCAGTTGCTTAACTGGAGCCATCCCTGCTCCTAAAATCTTTAGCGCACTGTAAATGTTTATTGTCTCATAAGTACCCAAGCGTTTTCAACTAATTTTGCCAGGGTTTGTGTGTAGTGCAGTCTCAGTCGCTGTAGTCAGTCTCTAAAAGAAACAAAAAATGGTAGTGGGTCATCTTTCCTCCTTAGCAGATGCACTGGGTGTCAGCATGACTGATTTGAAGCGCTTCAGGTAGAGATTATCTCTTTCTCAGTCCTAAACAGCACAAGAGGAGCAGGGATCCATCACCGTGCCCTTGACCTTCAAATCAAATTACCTTCCCAGCACTCTCCCTGTCTCGGCTGCCACTGTTGAACATTAGAGGCCTTTTTAATAGACATAGGTAAAAAATTATGGAGAAGAGACATGACTTTATGTACATTTCAGCTGATTATGCACTGTTCAAAAAAATTAAAGGAACAATTTGAAAACATCAGATCTCAATAGGGGGTAAAAAATCATGCTGTATATGTATACTGATAATGTGTTAGGAACGAAGGGATGCCACATTTGATGGAAATGAAAATTATCGACCTACAGAGGGCTGAATTCAAAGACACCCCAAAAAGTAAAGTGAAAAAATGATGCGGCAGGCTAGTCCATTTTGCTGACATGTCATTGCAGCAACTCAAAATGGTCCTCAGTAGTTTGTATGGCCCCCACGTGCTTGTATGCATGCCGGTCAGGCGAGCGTGTGGGCCAGTCAATGGTATCAATTCCTTCATCCTCCAGGAACTGCCTGCATACTCTCGCCACATGAGGCCAGGCATTGTCGTGCGCCAGGAGGAACCCAGGACTCACTGCACCATTTTAGGGTCTGAAAATGGGTCCAAGGATTTCATCCCGATACCTAATGGCAGTCAGGGTGCTGTTGTCTAGCCTGTAGAGGTCTGTGCGTCCCTCCATGGATATGCCTCCCCAGACCATCACTGACCCACCACCAAACTGGTCATGCTGAACAATGTTACAGGCAGCATAACGTTCTCCACGGCTTCTCCAGACCCTTTCACGCCTGTCACATGTGCTCAGGATGAACCTGCTCTCATCTGTGAAAAGCACAGGGCGCCAGTGGCCGACCTGCCAATTCTGGTGTTCTATGGCAAATGCCAATGGAGCCGGGCAGTGAGCACAGGGCCCACCAGAGGACATCGGGCCCTCAGGCCACCCTCATGAAGTCTGTTTCTGATTGTTTGGTGAGAGACATTCACACCAGTGGCCTGCTGGAGGTCATTTTGTAGGGCTCTGGCAGTGTTCATCCTGTTCCTCCTTGCACAAAGGAGCAGATACCACTCCTGCTGCTGGGTTAAGGACCTTCTACGGCCCTGTCCAGCTCTCCTAGAGTAACTGCCCGTCTCCTGGAATCTCCTCGATCTCCGTCCCTTCCATAATAATTTCCATACAGTCCCTTAAGTTGTTTGTATACTGCATACAGCTCATAGTTCAACTTGCAGGTCAACCACAAATAAGACTGTTGCTGACACTGGATATAAATCTGGACTGACAAAAACTAAATAAATAAATTAATGCAACTTACCTGCCATCCCCCTTTTCTGCCCCCCATAATTTCTGTACAGTCCCTAAAAGTTGTTGAAAACTTATATACTGCATATAGGTAATGGCTCAACATGCAGGTCAGCAAACAGGCTGTAGCCGACACTGGCTTTGCATTTCATCATAAAAGGAATATGAGGGTCTATAGGAGAAGTAAACTCTGTAGAACTGATGTGCAGACGATTCCAAGTCATGACACATTTTCACTGTATGCTTTTAAAGTCTTAACCATGCCTACGCGACAAACTGTAGATGTCGGCCCATCCTGAGGAGACACTGTCCTTCATCAAACTGAAATTGAGACGATGCTATCTCTCTCTCTCCCCCCTCACTAATAAGCAGTGCTCTCTCCATGCATGAGGGACTTGCAGTCGCTCCCCTCCCTCAGTCAGCCAGAAAGAAGGGGAGATGGATGTGTCAGTCAGCGCTGTCTCATCTCAGTCAGTTGCTCTGTGTACTTTGGGTTATTTAGAGGCCTGCTGGCCGGTAAACCGCACACGGCTCGTTTTTTTTTTTTTTTTTAAGTATCAAAATTGTCAGGGGAAGCAGGACTGAGTTGTTTTCCAGCTGTTCTCTGGCTTTTTTTTTTTAAACAGAGACGTCCTTAGACGTTGGCCTGCATGTCAATTTACAATTCTGCACAAACAAAAAAAACAAAACAAAACAAGACTTAGATGTAGTGCTGCTCACAGCATTGGGTGGCAAGGCTGTTTTCTGCAGGTCCCTCTTGCCAAGATGTTGCCACCCCTACCCGCCAGAGACTGGAACAGTCAGTTCAGTACATCTCTCCATCTGCCTCTCTGCAGTGTCATGTCAATGAATAACAAGCACCCGGCCACAATCTCCAATTATGCAAATCGATGGCGGGATCCAGATATAGGGTTGTTTGTGGCAGATCTAAATGCAGATGCACTGATGGTTTAGAGTTCTATCACATTGCAATCATGAATAAAAGGACTGTCATCTAAACGTGTCTGCCCAAGCGTGTCTGTAAGCTGCCAGTACATATTGTACACTACAGTGATGTTATTAAAACAAGTATAAAGGTCTGTGAAACATAATTTTTCTATCTACCAACCCCATTCTTCATTTCCTACAGATCATCCGTGAGCTTTTGTACGATGACAGTGTGCTACAAAACACGGCACCAGTTGATGGCAGGTGACATGTTTTGCGATGAGTTTATTTTGTAGGTAAAGTATCTTAACACAATGAAATCCCAGCCCACTATGGTCCACCTATTCAATCAGCTGTCCATTGTTTTGAGTATTCCTTTGTTGGGACTCTTGTGGCTTAATTCCACTTCCTGTCTGCTAATGATCAGTAATTGCCGGTTTAAGGAGTCGACTCATTGGTTTAAGCCCATTCTCAATATAGCACAAAAAAGCAACTATCACTGCTAACGCCAAAATGCCATTTTGACAATTTTGTTTTTCCAGATAACATTATGTAGACGTGGTTCACCTTCCACCCAGACAGATTGTTTAGTGAGTTAAACAGCACACTGGGTATCTCTTTTAAATGAAGGTTTTGACCCCTAATTTGTATTAATTTCTCCCAAACTGGAGTTCAGGCAGGTCAAACCAGATGCTGTAGAAAAAAGGTCAAACAGTTTCTCTCTCAGAGTGACCACAGACCACGCAAAAAAAATAAAAATAAAAAACACCTCTTCTGCATATTAAATAGACTCCATGGCAAACTATGCCTGCAAAGGCATGGGATTTATGCTGTGGAAGAGCAAAGGCAGCAGCCAGATGCTATGAATTTCCCACCGTTTGAGGGTCGACTTGTTCATGGCCAACCGCAATTTCTTTGCTCAACTGATGCATCTCTTTTAGTCTTGAGGGCATAATGGTTTAGTCACAGCTTGCAAACATTCCCTCCACGGTCTTGATCCGATAGCGACATCGCAAACATTTTTCTCCTATTGTATCGCTTCAACAGAGAGAGAAACAACATTTCATCAAACGCAACCTTTTCAAGTTACCGACGTCACGGCAAAAAAAAAAAAAATAGTTCATACTCCGTGCACAACAGAGGTTCTTCTCAGTGCTCTCTCCTCAGGTCAGAGCTCTGCTGCAATCACAACAAAAGTGATGACCTGATCCCACTTAATGCAGGCTTGCTTGAAGTGCCCTGTGGATCTATAAAGGAGTTGGATGCTAGAGATGGTGAGAATTGGTGGCTAAATGGAGTGGTTCTTTCCTAAGGAGCGCCACAATTGGAGGCATAGTTGACCCCCCACCTCTTTTCGTCGTACCACACTTTTTCAGTGCTCACATCTCAGTCATGACAGTGTTCCACTTCCTTTGTAGTTGATTTAATTGTCGAGTGTTGCATCTTGATGTTTTCATCATCACTTACCATAGAGCTGGCTTGTGTGGAGCACCCAGAGGAGGCTTGAACGTCAACACTTCAAATCAAGATTTTGCCTGTCTTTTTTTTTCTTAAAACTATTTTGAATAGTTACCATGAAATTGTTTAAATCTGTTTCAGCAATCAACCTTAATACTAAAAAAGTAATGTACGCTCCACAACGACTCGAAAATGTACTGTAAATGTGAAGACGTATTTCATCATCTCTCGCTTGCTATTCTCCGGCCACCTTTTAAGAGAACTCTTCCATCGTCATCTCACAGAGGCATCTCATTTAAACACGAAAACCGCTGGGAGGCCAGCCACAAATGCCTAATTGAAACCCTTTTGAGTTTATGAATAAGCGAACACCCACGTCCCCCCGATGACAGAACGGCGGGGCATCATTGCAAATGCAGGGCACGTTGAGCGGCTCTCAGACAGGCATGTTGCATAACACACTACTGCAGGTGCAACTCATAGAGGCAGGATATGAATGGCGGGTGGCAGCTTGTAGGTGACCATCAGCATGTGAGTGGGGGCATGGTGGTAGATAGGGTGCATCAGAAGCATGACAAGTGAGGAGTGCTGCTCTTTCCCACGTACGCTGAAGCTGAAATCAGACATGATAATAATAGTCAAACTATTTCTGGTGCAGCAAGGCAGGTGCGAGTTTGTCAAAACACCACATGGCAGGATCTGAGTAGGACATGTGTGAGAACAGCTCACAAAGTAAATGTTGTCTGCTGTCAAACATGCGCAAAGTCTTGCAGTGATGTAAGTGATTGTGATGTACATTATCCAATCAAAGAATTAAGGATAAAAGGCATTCATACTAGTTTCATAACAATCTCCTTTAAGATTGCAATAGGACTGAATTGGGTTTTGTCTATGAATACTGCATGAGAGGCATAAAGCTAAAACAAAAAAACCCCCCCAAAAAAGTAAAATGCCGCATCAAGTACCTCGAACGGATCTCAGCAGTTGGATTAGAAGCTGTATATGATGGATGTGATGAGGGAGTGAGCTGCTACACATCCTCAGCGTTGCTAGCAGCTGTTCAGGGTAGGGACTTGGCAGGTACAGATCGCGAGGGAGCTCGCTAGCAACTCTCTCCTCCCCTCCTCCTCCCTCAGCTAGCGATGGCCTCATTTATCTGTCACCACCCCTCCTACTCCCCAACCCCCCCCTTCCACTCCAGACATCTTTGTCTAACACGCCTTCACCGTCACCGCTGAGCCGAAACAACTCCCGTCACTTTTGTTTTTATTCCATCAATTACTTTTCCTGCCAAATGCTGTGATTGGCCACTCTGCAAGCTGCCTCCTGCCCCAACAACTTCACATATTGGCTGTCACTGGAGTCCCGTCATTTAATGACTTACCAATAGGCTCGACAAAGAATGTATTAGTCATTCATATCCCTTGTGATACCCTGCAACATGGTGGCAAAAACACCTATGGTCCCTTAAAGCGCATATTGTTCTCCTCTGAAATATGCCTTCAATTAGAATGTCATATCACCGCTCCTCAGTCATCTTTTGCCATTGCGTCGTGTGATGAGGGAGCCGGGCATTAGTTCTCCATCTGACGGATGCCTCCCTCCAGAATTTCTCATTAGTCAAATGCATCTCTATTCCATCACAGCCAACACACATTGTTGACCGCGCGTCCTTTTGACGATGACCTACACCCCTTGCATTTAAAGCCCAATTAAATACCATGGATAGTAGTCACATAAATATTTCACCACAGCAGATGCCAATATTTCATAAAGTGCATTTGAATTTACAGTCAACACGATCAGAAGCAGAACAGAGGCATTTTCCATTTAATAGCACACGCTCATGGTTTTTTTTTGGAGGAAGACATAATTAACTTCCATGTCCAATTATGCACATATGGAACCAGATGAATACACAGGTGTGCATGAGCTTGCGCAAAAAAAAATAACCCCACCAATGTATGTCTAACATTGTCAGGTTTACTTACGTATTGCACTATTTCAAGCAGTATCTCGTCAACAAAATTAAGTCTCCATCCTTCTCAGACTAACATCAATCGCCTATAATACTACTTGCCCATGAAAGCAGAGTGCCTCACCATTTGGACGGCCCACGCTGATAACTGAGCTTGCAGTCTGACAATCGGGCCAAGCAGGTGTTTGGCGTTGTGTTGGGGGAATAGAGCAGCTCAACAGCACATTGGAGGATCAGAGGAGGCTTCAGATGCACCTGGTCATGTGCCAAGGCCTCCCTCCTCACACAATCTGGCCTGTTCTGTTCCCACTCAGTGGCAGACGCACCTCCACTGGCAGCTCTGATGGACGCTAAGCTCTGTTCTGGTGACAAATGCAGAGATCATTCGCTCCGACCCACGCAAGCGTTTAATCATGATGCACTGCTAGTGCTGCTCACACCCCAGATATTATATCTAACCCCAAGTCCTGTTACGATTACATTCTGATACACTACAGATCCAAAAGAGTTTAGCATGTGTAAACCCATCTATGTCATGCCACGTGTTGCCTTGTTAGGTGCGGTCTTACCTGGAGTTTTACACGCCAAACATCATCACCACTGAAGTGAAACATTTAGAATTCCCTGCACGTTTTGGACCGACAGTGCATGTCCTCTACTGAGCACATAATAGAAATGGAAATCCCTGGCAAATATGAATAATTCTGGAGTTCTGTATGCAACCCTTTAGCCGACTAATTTCCATCTGACTTTCTCCAAGTAAATTGACTGTTTAGATGTTCAGACTGCAATACTTTGCAACGTGGAAGGTTTTTGCATGAAATTGGAGCTGGACAATTTATCTTAACATGGAATCACATTTATTATTGCGTGGGAAATGTGTTTTTCATGCTGGCTTTCCGTTACATGCAGCCGGCTGAATGTCTAGTGTTAAATAGCCGATTCCTGCTTTCATACTGTATGTGTAGATATAGTTATGAAATCTACTATATGCCCGTTGGAATACATTTATCTCAGAACCTGTGTTGGAGGGAAGGTATCAACAATATCAAAGGTTGCCAGAGCGATGGGAATGAGAGCATCCCAGAGGGTCTGCGAGCTGAAATAAGACAGATACAGCTGAGTGAGCCTTGATGGGAGAAAAAAAAAAAGAAATAGAGAGAGAAATGGGTCAAACAGATGGGGCTTGGACCCTGGGGATGCCTGAAGATGGGTGAGAACATGAGGCATTGTTCACCAAAGCCAAGCTTTCAAAGACAGTTACCTGGTGACAATATAGAAGCAGGAATTGGAAGTTAAAGTAGTACAAAGTGTATTTCCTGAGATATTGAACTATTGCTGTTTGGAATTAGCATTACCAGAGTAAAATTTGGAAATACAGTGATATGGATGATTGAGCGATTGCTTTACAACATGCCGCACTCCAATCGCAGAGCCACTTCCCATCTTTCAACCCAACCTTCAAACCCACTGCTTAAAGATGCTCTTCATGTGTCTCGTCTTTGTTCTCCTTGCTCCCATTCCAACTGTCTCCTACCTCTTAATTTGTACCACAAGCGTCATGATAAATAAATGCTCCGTCTTTGCTGCAGACCTGTCCCCATTTTGCCAGAGAAAGAATCAATGAGGGATATGCGTGCATGATGGGATGATTTCATACATTTCTCAGTGAATCACATGCTAATTGCTGCTTTGTGCTCTTGCAAATGAACGGAGCCATTTGCTGGTGCAACACAATGTTAGCAAATTTGCTCCTCTAACAAGCACAACATTATGTTACCATCCTCGGTCTCAAACAAATTTCAGCTCTGCAACTGACACCGCCAAGATTATAATATAAATTTTCCTGATTTATTCTCTTTTTTTTTTTAAAGCCCATATCTACCCCCCCCCCCCCACACTCCATTTTTGGCATTCCCTTTACCGTCTTACATGATATCCAACTGCGTCCTTGCGGAGCTGATAAAGCTGTGGGACATCAAGGATCATCAAGGTGATGCCTAGTTACTAGACCCTGGTGTTTTCTACAGAGCTCAAACCATTGCTTAAAATGGCACAGTGACAGAGCCGAACTGACAGCGCTGAGAGTTGCAATTATTTCCAGGTTACTGAAAAATGTCACTGCCAAAAAACAGCGGGGATTTACCAAAGGGACCTTGGTTTAATCAGCTACGTTCACTTTGTTCATATTTAGAGCTTTTTTTGTTGCTGTTTTTGTGGCAGCTATTCAACATGTTTTGCCTCCAAATGTTCCTGAAGAGCTATTCAGGTGCCTGGTTTGGTATTGTTTCTCAAGTGAAAAGTGGAATAAATAGCAGCTTTTGTGGATGCCATCCTTCAACATTTTGAAACGCTTATGCAAAGTGAAGAGGCAACCTGCGTGTGAAGTTTCACCAGTATGTGTACCGGTACATGCATTCGGATACTGCATGTGGGCAGTGTGTCCGTAAGGTGTCATGTGACGCTGTGAAGCAGCCAGGCTGTTTCTTGCTCAAAGTCACGATTGCTCAGGAGGCACGGACAGCAGGAGTGCAACTTCAGTGTCCAGATTCACCCTTACACATGTTAGCAATTGGTAAGTAAAGCATTACTTATATAGCACGTTTGAAAACCGTTACACAGTGCTTCACATACAAATCCGAAAATCAAAATGACTAAGTACATAAAGGAAAGTTAATTACAACAAGAACACAAGACTTATAAAAAGGCTTGCCTGTAAAGAGGTTTTTAGAAGCCGCTTAAAACTGTGCCAAGATTGAGCAAATCTGACCAATTGGGGAAGAAGATTGCAGAGTGTTGGGGCCAAGACCGCAAAGGCGCGATAACCTTTTGTTTTACAGTTTGAGCGAGGGACGGATAAAAGGCCGAGATCTGAAGATCGCAGCGGCTGGGACGTGGAGTGAGGAACGAGATTTGAAATGTATCTAGGGTCGAGGTTGTGTAGTGCCTTATATGCAATCACCAAAAGGGTACTTCAATTGAAACGCACAGAAGACACATACAGTCATGGTAATACATTGTTAGTCATCTGCAGTCAATACAGTCAGTGTTCCAAAGGACTATTATCCGACTGTCTCTCTTTGCCAGAGCGGCGGTGACTCACTGCCATTCAGTTGTTCTCAGGACGCGTGGACAAAACTCTGCAGATTTGATTATCATTCTCGCAATGATCTGAGCCGCAGAGCAATTACTCGTCAGGAACTGTAATCATTCAGAGTCTAAGCATGCATTTAATTACAGGAGTATTAACAAAAAATAATCACTCTTGAACACCAGTCACACAGAATGAGATTTGGCGAGGGGACTCTGAGATGATTACCGCCTGTAAATCTAGCCATAAAATTGGGGGCTATTATGTCTCGCACTCAAATGGCTTGTTCAACAAAACTCTAATCGCATGCATAATTTTACACAGTTCATTACTGTAGTTCATTAAGATACTAGAGGTGCTTTTCAGAATGAAGGATCTTATGTGTGCGGTGAAAAACACACTGCATTTTGCCAGCTCTACATGTAAAAACTATGTAAATTACATGTTCAGTGGCATTGTTAAATGAAGCTGCTGTAATCACAGTGCACTAGTTGTAAAGTAAATTACAAGTTCCACGTCTTGCATCAGTATGCATGTGAAGGCACCATATCTTGATGCTAACCATAACATAACCCTGTAAGCATCAATTATACTGCTACACAATTTATGCAAAACATACCACTCCGACCATACTGGTCACCACTACCCCTTTGCTGCTGCTTTGTTTCCCCTCACCCTCTCTTAGAGAGGATAACGTTCGACACCACACAGCACAGGGCGCACAGCGGGTGGCCTCCGGGAACCGCTGACCTCACAAAGTGCGCACACACACACACACGTACTAACCACCTCGAGTGTCAGCCGTAACAGTGTGGCCAACCGAGGGAGCTTGTCCGGCATGTTGAGTCGACAACAAGGGGAGCTCAAGTGGCAGCGAGGACAGCAGCCTCAGGGGTTTTCTCGCCGCGTAGCCACGTCACGACGTCACCACACAAACCACATGGTGTAGAGCAGATAAAACACAGAGGCTGGTGTAAAAACATCACGTAAACTCATAAGCTGCAGTTGCTGAGCATTATAGCCTGTGTCATGATCAATGGTGTAGGAAGTGGCGAAGGACCCAATGGCATGCAGCCTAGACAGGTGTGTGGGATTTTATTTTAAGAAACGACAGACACTTACTGACCGGCAAGGCTGGGTAATGCAGGGAGTCCAGGGGTGAAAACATTATCCAAAACGTGAAGCTCCAAAGTCCATAACAAAGACAAAAACACACGAAGACTTGAGCGGGGTTAAAGCAGACAGCCGCATGAAGCGACAGCAAACAACAACGAACAACGGAGAGACACAGCACATATATACAGAGCACTAACGAAGGAAACAAGCGACAGGTGGACACTGGGGACAGGTGACAAGGATCAGCACAAGAGGGACACTAACGAGGGCAGGAAACACGACCAAATAAGGTGGGAACCACACAAAGGAAAGGTAACGCCACAGGAAACAGACCAAGACAGGAAGGACTACAGAACAAAAGGGGAAACACCAGCAGACCTAACATATAACACATAACTTCAAGCTGAAACAAGAAACACAGAACAAGAGTCCAAAGACAAACCAAAGTCCTTGGGGGTGTGACAGCCTGGATGTGCAGGAAAGCAACGCGTAAGCTTGCTCTGATAGTGTGGTCGCCCCTTTATTCTGTGTATTTCTATTCAAATCATATCATTAGAGGGGGAGAAAGTCTTAAGAAGTAAAGTTGTCAGTCTAAATTGATGTGCTGCCAGTCAGTTTGAAACGTGCAACAGCTTCTTCAGCTATTGATCTCAAAGTATAAAGTGAGGCATTCGTGTACAGTGAATACTGTATGTGTGAATGATGGCTTAAAAAAAAAAGGGAAAAAGAAAGAGGGGTGTAGCGTATTTGACCTCATGAGGGTATACTTACATAGCTCCAAAGCCACCTGGGAACATTTGCTCATTAACATTTAATGACATTCACATTCATGTATTTCCCATTCAATCCCACACTCAGCTTTTTGGAAGGAACTAAAGTGAGACTGCCCAGACTATGAATAACAGCCTCGCAGGAGGAGGAAAAAACAAAAGCAAAGGTACTTCCAGCTACACGAATCGACAATGATAAGTCCACCAGCAGTCATTTGTCATTTGTCGAAATTGGTGTTGAAGCCTCCTTCCCGTTCTTATCACACTTGGCAGTTTGTGTTATGTTTACATGCAGTTATACAGTGTGCGCCCTTCCCCCTGACAGCCGGCCGGCTGCTAAGCAGGGGGCATATATTTCAATGGAGGGTGCCCTTCTGCCAGCTCAGAGGCTTAAAGTCAAGGGGGTGTGTGTACTATAGTAGTATTTCCCTGGAGATCAACGCAAATTAGTCAGACGCAAATGTAGCTGCTGATTCATTACATGACATCAATCGTTTCTCTTTTGCATTTTCCGACCTATTTTTCACAATTTCCTTTGCATGCTAGATTCTAGCTGTTTGTCCACTGTGTCCATAGCGTTTGGCTTAAGTGCAAAATGTTTGGGACGCATTTAGTTACATAATATAGTACCATTTATTTATTTTACTTCACATATTTTTTACAGACCCCTTTGAAATGTATGCATAAACAAAGTTGATGCCACAGACTGCAGAGAAAGGGACACAATTCCCGACCGCGTCACGTTATAACAAACCTCTTGAATGCGGCCCGTTATTATTCCACTGCACTTCACAATCTCAAAAATTACCAAATGGCAGTGAATCAGTCCCAATTTCTGTTATTTAAAACTTGGATTGATGCCTCAATCCAAATGCCTTTTTGTCACACCCGAGATTAAATGACTCACTGAAATCATTCATCCTTTCAAGGGGCATCATTGTGCATTAATGCAGAAAGAGAAAAAGTGATTGAACAACCCGAAACCATGCCACTTTACAGTGCAACATTCAGACAATGCTTCTTACATGTTAGGAATGGCATTAGACTTTTACGAGACCCAGTGGCTAAAGCATGGCAATTTCCTGCAATCAGTTGTTCATTAAGTAACTACTTGCTTTGCGTGAAAATTACAGGGGGGAAGAGCGCACATCACTTGCCTTTCAGGTCATTTCCTGTTCTTACAATAGCATTTGCTGGAAACCGCTGAGCTGAATCAGGGAGAGCAGATACACTTTCCCACCCTGCACACGTTCAATAATAGGTGGAATCAATACGCTCTCACATTTGCTCCTTAAATCATTGCCTTGTTTGAACATGCGCAACAATTAACCAAGTTTAACCAAACCAAGTATCCAGTTTGAAGGTGCAACAGTAGAGGTGGGTGAGTGATCTTTTAGTAAAGGATCCACAGTCACAATTAACTTAGTAAATGGAGCTTTTAGAAGCAGGGAGAAAAAAAACAAAAACAGACAATAGAGTCAAGCAGACGGGGTGCCGTGCTACTGTACTTTCACCTGCACAGGTCAAGGCAGGGTGAACCCTTATCTAAAGCGATGACTCAGACCTCACCGTCTGACCAAGGCCGGTGTGCTTACATGATTCACCTCCAAATTACGTCATATTTCGTGATGCATTGCGTCACGTACTCCGGGCAGCACACACGACAACAGTCTATAATACAAAGGTGGACAGATGCATGAAGCGATGTCATTTTTGTCCAACGGATAAGATTCAGTGCCAGAGTATTAATTGATGGGGAAACAACGTTGTGAGATACTATGGATCTAATTGGTAGGAAGTGTGGCGATGTTTATTTTGGCTTGGTTTCTGTCCTCTGTTAATCCTTCAGCCTTGGCTTCATCCGCATTTTCACACTTTCACGTGTGTTTTTCCGTTCTTCTCTAAGCCGCCAGTCTCCGGAGTGCAGAGAGCCAGCCACTGGCTCTTAAGTATGCTTTCGGGGACCTGCATGGTTGTTTTCATTCATCTTTTGTTTTGTCAGATTTTGCGCTGTTAAATGATACAGTCTGCGCTTATGTAGTAAATCAGCAACATAATGAGGCGTCACTAGCTGGTTTATTTCCACTGACAATTCAGGCCATGTACCACTTCGTGTTGTGTCTATAGACAAAACCACGGGCTGCACAATTACAAAGTAAACACACAAGTTAAAATAAAAAAATTTAACTATTTCAAAGTGTGCCTGTAATGCAACTACAATTTATCTACAATATAAAAACAGATTGATTATCTATTGTTTCATGTGGTGTAAAATGCCTGTAATTAGCATCTCACAGAGTATGCACGTGATAATGATGCTATTAAATTACAGGCTGTAAATTTGAAGAACCAACATCCCTGAGCATTCAACTTAACTTTTAACTTAATGACATGTAATGGATCATCTGCGGACGTCGTGATAGCATATTTAAAAACCACCTACAGTATATCAGCGCCACATGCAGAGATGCGGTACAGTGGGCGAGAAAGATGATAATACCCGAGGTGTGATCATACCATGTTCCTGCCAAATAAAAGTGATGGGACGAGACAGTAATCCCTGCTCGTCCTGGCGCAGTTTTTGACTGTAATCTCAGATTAATGTCCAGGAAATGTCCTTACGAGGTGATTGCACACCAGGGCAGATGTTGAAGCGTGTTCAGTCATGTGTTTTGCGCTGGAGCAAGAGGATAGATGAATGAGTGCTCACGTTCTCTGGTGTTTCCAAAGCTGTCCACCTAAGGGAATAATGTCAGGAGGCTGTCGTGTCAAATACAGAAGGCTTTGTCTTCTTTTTCCATAAGTGCTGATATATATTTATTCTTTTTAATCTGCTCAAAAGAATGCTACATAGAAGAAAGCATCAAGTCTCATCTCATTTCTCTCATCCAGGTTTGTTGGGCTCCATGTGGACTTACGGGTTTGCAGTGGCACTGTAAGCAACTTAACGCAGCAGAAATGCAGAAAACGTTTCCCATTTTCATTTGTTAGATTGCTTACATTTTCTGAAAAGAAATATATTTTTGAGCCAGCAGATTTAATTTTCTTCAGTTTTGCTTGGTGTAGGCTGTTTTGTTTTCTGGATTACTCAGTAAAATATTCCTCATTTTTGAGCTGGAGCTGATTTATCAGTTAGGAAAACACAGCAATTCATTGTGAAAGACCATAAAAAACTAATATAAAACAGTTTTTTATGTTTTTTATTTACTTCATTTGTTTAAACTTTTTAGATATTTGTTTTTGTTTATTCTAACAGCACTATTTACATTCATTTTCCAGGTGTTTTTCTCCAGATGTTTTTCCATACATACACATCCACATCATTAACAAGAAGCTCAAGGACACTTAACTAAACGTTATCCGTATAGACAATAGTATTCTTCATATGGTAAAGAAGCATACTGAGTGGCTGTCTTGAAGCATTCGCTAAAGTTATAAAAGCTATAATGAAGCAATTGTAGCAAATAATCAGTTGTTTTGGAGATACTAGAATATATTTCCCTCTTGTGTCGAGTAAGCAGTGAAAGGGTTAAATACTTACAGCTCTACTGGACAGTAGCAAAGCCTTGAACAATGACTTAATGCACTCCACCGAGGCTGCTTCACATCCCTCTAATGGATCATTTTTCACCTGGCACCTCAGCTCTCTTAAGATCAACTGAGAAGGATCCGCTTTATCGATTCCTTTCCTCTACACCAATCTGGATCAATAAGGATTCCAGCGTCTTAAACCGCAGAGCCCATTTCCAGTGCAGCGCTGCGCCTCGTCATGATCTCACGCTTGTCATTTGAAATTGCAAAATGAATTATGTTGATGCAACCGATTTGCCTCACTACTGGCCCCATGTTCATGGAGGCCAGATGCGTGTGGAAGTGGATGTCAAGCAACGCCACACCTTAGAGTTGATTCCCTCTCATCCTCTTCTAATTAAAAGTAGAAGTATTGCAAAAAGCCCTATGATGTCCATCTTTAGCCTCGGCTGCAGCACTTTTAGTGACAATCGCTCTTACAAGTTGTCTTCATCGATGCCCAGATCTATTCCCCGGGTGCACATTCTGGCAGATGATTCGCTGGCATGGTGAAAAAACAGTTGGAAGCCTACAAGATTGTTAAAACCCGCGGGAGGAAAAATGCATGCGCTCCATCAGTATGCAATACATCAAAGATGCTGAGATGCCTCGATGATGCGCTCACTGGCATGATCAAAACGCCGTGCTTAAAATGCAATATCTTGCTGCGATGGCTCAGATGGAAAAGGAGCACTAATACAAACAACAATCTTAGGAAAAACAAAGGAATAAACTAAACACATCGAAATTGAGCACTTTCAAACGAAATGTGACTATGTCATTGGGATAATGACCCTTTAAGCTTGGATTCAACCTTCATCCATCCACCTCCTAGGAAGAAAAAGATAACTCATTCCCAGTATGATCAGGTATCATAACTGTAAGATGAAAAAGGAAGCAATTATTTATACTGCTCGACACCAGCATCAGTTGCACGGGGAAGGTGCTTTGGTGTCAGATCTCACTGGGTAATGTGGTGGGGGGATTGGAGAGAGGAGAGAGGGGGGGGGCTGCAGTCTCAGTTTTACCTGCAACATTTGAAGTCCATTATTATGCGAGGCTGCACGGGGTTAAGGGCACAGGGAGGCCTCAACGCCTGGGAGGATCTTTGGCAATGCGCTCCCACAAAACATCTGTGGAAGGCAAATAATTGTCTTACGGTGGATAACGATACCATGCTATCCCAGCAACGGGGGGTGGGAGTTAATACAAGCCAAATAAAGCTTATTTCTATAACCTATGTTTCAGTTATAAGACACTCATATGAAGCTCGTTACTGTTGGTTCATATTCATGGCTCACGCAGCGAAATGCAATGGGGGGGGAATTTAGCAGAATGCACAAGGAAATGAACATGGGTTGCAAGGCCATGCCAATATGCTTATAACACAGCGGTAGAAGGACTCTCCCCTGAGTGAGTTTGGATTTTGTGAATGAACCCACTCCTTATCTATTCTGCTCGGGCTGCCGATCAGTAAACGCTGCCCGGGGCAAAGCCCTCTCTGCAGCGCGCAAGGAACACATTTGCAAATGAGCCTGTTCTCCAATCTAAATAACCCGAGCTGTGTGGAGCCAGAGGTAAAGCATATTAGAATGGCTTGAGTCTTGTCATTACTCTGTGGTAGCATGCGGTATCGCCTCGGGTTAGTAACTGAGCAAGGCAGCCATGACATTGAGACAAAGAGCTTGTATTTTTCGCCACACCAGGCCATGCTGCGCCTGTTTGTGACTCATGTTAGGTCAAGCAGCCGCCGCGTACCAAGGCGAAGGAACTGTCTGGCAGCTTGACCGTCAGAATCAGCAGGGAACTTGCCAAATCTCTGCGAGCTGTGACTGTAGACAGAGTCTTTCCCTGATGTGTTTTATCAACTATTGGTCAAAGTGCATTTAATTTCTTCTCAAACTATATTTGTATGCATCATCTGTCGGTCCCCATGGACTCTTTACTTTCGTGTACATTCGCAACTTTCAGCATGTTTGAGTTCATCTCCTTGCAGCTGTGTCCCTATACTCTTGTGCATGTGATATAATTGGCGCCTAATGGAGATAATATGATTAGTAATTGCACAAGTTAACAAAAGACCTGGCGTGCTAAACTCCAATGTCTTTAAAGAAAAAGTGAATGGAGCCCTGAATCTTGAATTAGCTCCTTTGTTAAATGGCTTTAATCATCAGGAAGCTTCACGTGGATTTAAAATATATATCACAATGGTACGAACACAGGCTTAGCATGAGCAGAATTACTAATTAATTCACGAGTCATCTGCATTATATTAGCCTCTGTACCCAAAAAAATATAAGGGCTCTCAAACCACTGTTGTGTATGGGCTCCAGCACAATCAGCTCATTTCATCGCCAGTCGAGTTACGCATTGGTATGACTCCACAAAACGAAAACCAAACACAAGATATAGTTAGATATGTCATCATTTTCCATTGATCACCAAGATTTAGATAGCATTTAAAACCCAGTATCTGTGACAGACCTATGGCCTCTGAATGAATGCTGACGCAAGGAGCTAAAACAAAAAGAGGGCATTTTTATTTAATTTGTCAGCGTTCACCTGGTGCATCAAGGCCTAATCCTGTTTACACATTGAAAATCCCTGCTTCCTCCGCTGTTTGATCGGGTGTCTGCCTTGAGCCACATGCTTTAGTTTTCACCCTTGTCTACCCAGTGTTTCCTCTCCGTGCCAGAAAAAAAATAAATAAATAACAGGGTCAATTGAAGAAAATGAAGAAAATTACAATTTAAATATTCATAAGGCTCTTTGTCTTTTCCCTCCCATCGGTGTCAGAGAGAGATCATGCTATTCCGCCATGGATTTTGGCAATTACCTCTCATTGTAACCTCCCGGTGTCCAAAGTCACCCCTCTGCTCTTGAGAAGCTCGAGCGACCTTAAAATAATTGTGAGGTTAGGAGGGGATGCCAGCAGATTGGATACTGCAGAAGCTGACAACATTTCACTGTTGTTGAATGGGAGCGCACCCCTGCATTGTCTACTGCGAATTAATCCTAATGCAATGGCTGTGCAGTCTGAAAAAGATTACATTGTATAATTGCATGTCTAGCTCCGGCAAAATGAGCCATTGTGAATGCCAAGCAGAGGGTCTAGATGAGGGGAAAAAATTATTTCCTTACACCGGTTGTCTCCTGATTTTGTTTTTAGCAGTGTACATGCATTACTTTAAAAAAAAAAAAACACACAAAGTTTGCTAGTCCTGCAAAAATCGTAGCTTTTGGGCCAATTTCATCTTTTTTAAATATGGCGTACTTAACTCTGTGTAGTGACATCAGGGGATACATATAGCTGTGACAGGATTTTGGCAAATGGCTTCAGCGAAAGGCCAACACTGCCAGCTCTGTCACACCATCATTCCAGTATGGACCGCAGGGAGCCCGCTCCCCAGTGCCTGTGTTCTCTGACTGCCAATTATGCCATCCAATTGAATTATGCCCTTGAGTGGTATTATTAGCAGTTGTTGAGGGATCCAAACATTTGTATTAATTATGTCTTGTTCACAGGAATGATTGAATGGCCGGCCCAGTCTAATTAACATGCGAATAAAGAAAATGGGTAATGAATTTAAATGTTTATGAGCTCCATGCATTGCAGAAAGAAATGCCATTTCTGATGCGTTTGTTTCCTTTTGATAAACGCAAAGTAATCTTGGCCCCAGTGCCACTGAGTTCAGCACGAGTGCCACTCTGCACATTTTTCACTCTGCACATCAGTCCCACAACATGTCTCAAGTGGTAGCCAGGGCTCAGTTTCAAGTTGCTCCACACAGAAGAGTGTTCAGTTTAATGAAGCTGTGAATCAAAGAGGCGCCAACTCACCCTAACTGGTGCAGCGGCTAACGCATTCCCCGGTACTCCCAGTTCTGCACGCTACTGACCTAGAGATTTGGTTTGTGTCCCCAAACATCACTAACAGACCACCAGTCACACTTGCTCCAATGTGATCTTATTGGGAATATCAGTGGCAACGGATTCCAGTCATGGAGCACCCTTAATCAAAGCTTTCAACACCACGCTCAGTCAGGTTTTACTCATTAAAAAAAGCTTGTCTTGACACCAGATGGGACACAGAATTACTTCAGTGCTTCAGTTGTTGCCCCTGTTAACTGATACTCGAACACAAGTCTAAAAATCATAAGCTGAAGTCAATCACCTCTGTACAGTACTTGAACAAGTTACCGTCCTTTCGACACGCCTTTCTTTTTCTCTGCTTCAATCACGCCTTTCCTCTATCCGGGCCTTTCTTGCTTTCTCCAGCTCTCCCACTGTGGCACAGCTGATAAGGCTACTAGTTTGTGTCACAAAGCCCTCTCAGTGGGAGCGAGGAGCCGGTTGGCAGAGTCCTTCCCTCCAGTGAAACGCACTAGGTTTCTGCATTCCCTGGTGGTTCGTCCCCTTTCATCCCACTCTCACCCCGACACAGTCACATCCAGTGTACGCGCCTATTGTTGGTGGGTCAGATGTGGCACTGCCACTATGTGGGTCAGGGCCAAAAAAAGCAGCATGCACCTTCTAATGTGTGAAGACAACCCCGCCAGGAAGTATTGCTCTTTGCCTCCCCAGTTATTTTGTTCTCTCTGGCAATATCTGTGCTGAGTGCAAGGCCACCGGAGGCTGCAAAGTCAGTGCCTTCCTCTTTCTACCCACCTGCAAGGCAGTTGGTCATCTGAAACTGTACACAATTTGTTGGAAGGATCCTAATTTCTTTCACACTTAGTCGTAGCTAGGCCAAAGTACAGCGATCTAAATTTGACCTTTCTCGCCACTGTGTTTCTTTTAACATACACCGGCCAAATCTCCACTCCACCCGCTGCCGAAGGGTTGTTTTTCGCCGTCGTCCTTTGATGTAAAACACATCAGCGTAAAAGAAACATAGCTCACTGTCACTTTGGTCAAGTGCAGCGATTTATTTTGTCAAATCAAAAGGTAGACTGCTGCGGATAAGATCAATCAAGTGCTCCTCTTTTTCCCCTCTCATATCCAACTTAACAGAGCTGCTGCTTTATCCATGTTTAATCCCTAGCCTCATTCCCCCGTAACAGTTCCCCCTACGCGCACACACATAACAGGGTAGAGTGTCTTATGACTCAAAAATTGGTTTTGCTGGGCTATTCAGCTTAATAGCCGTATGGATTGAATAGACAGTCTGCAGAACATTTTGATTCAATTCATTCTATACAACTATACTCATCTTCTTTTAATGAAAAAGAAAGAAAGAAAGAAAAAAAAGAGAGCATCCAGTGGATTACGGACCGAATTCTGTACTTCAAAGGCTCCAGCAGAACAGCCGAGTTGGTAACCTTGCCTAGATCCAAGTTTACTTTTCACTCATTCTTAGCCCCAAATTCAATTTATACAACTAAATGTAATCCAGTGTAGGGAATGCAGGTAGCACACAGAGGTTTGATTAAAGATTTAACAATACCATGACAGGAAAATTGAATTAAGAACATGGCTGCCTCAGTCAATCAAGTGTTAGGCCGTGGAAACTCATCAGTGTGTGTTTGTGTGCGTGGACATGCTTGTGCGCGTGTGTACACGACCCTGCCATTTCAGTACACTAGATAATCCACATCCTGGACAAGCGCAAACTGCAGTCTTCCAGAACACTGCAGAAGGTAATTACAAATTAGGCCAGCCCTTGGATCATGAGCCAGGCAGCATTCTCCAGTGCATCCTATCACCTCAACTCTCCCCGGCCAAAACAGGCTTAGGCCAAGTGAACAATGACTCAGACCTCCCCACTGTGACAAAAACGCAAGCAGGCGTCCTGCACTAAGCCCGCTGGGGAGTGTTGTCCTTGGTGAACGAGTTACTGGCGAATTAGCACCAGAGGTCACTGGTTGGGTTGCACACTGAGGTTAATTCTGGGGAGGTATACATTTAGCGGACCACAGTATGTGATCCTATATAAAACTTTAAGTCAATCAAGTCCTTCTGCTGTTAGTTTGCCCTTAAGAACGAAGAATTTGATGTGAAGCTTTGGCATGCGGTACATTTCTCAGCACTCCTTAGTTGTGGGAATAAATGTCCATCTTCATCCAAAGATAGTTTTTACACAGGCATTGGCAGCTTAGTTTCCCCCCCAACACAAAGGTAGACATCTCAGACTGTTCTGATGATCATCATCAAGCTTCAAACTTCCCTCCAGTCCCCTGGCAGGACGTACACGCATGTACAAACAAGCAAGAGAGAACTTGTAGCAGCCTAGACAGCAAGCCTGTGATCACTCTTTTGTGAGGCAGAAAGTGTGCGGGGATGTGTGTGAGCGCCGAGGTAAGCGCGTCGTTATTATTTCGTGCACGCGGGTGTGCGCACACGTGCATACGCCGCCCGTCTTCACGGTCATCGGGGGCTGATGATGTGTTCAAGGTGGCGCGACAGCTTGGGGATGGCGCAATGGGCGAATGCCGAGGGGAACACCAGCCATCGAGACGTTCCAGTTCATGAAGTGTGCAAATCAGGCGTCAGGGGAGGGGGAGGCACAGAGATTAGAAGGGAATGGAATAGCCAGGCCAGGGCCAGACCACCTCATCTGGGAGGAGAGGGAGGAGGGGATTAGAGGGCTAGGGAGGACAGAGAGGCAGTGAAGGGGAGCAAAGAGGAGAGAGTAATAAAATTAGGGATACAAAGACAGAGAGAAACTCAAGAGATAATAGATGAGTGAAAGGATGCTAGATGCGGTGAAGTGGCGGTGAGTTGATCGCAGTGAGCTCTTGCCCATAAAGACTGTATCTTCAATGGAGCAGACTCCTAGCGAACAGCTCGGCTTTGACTGCCTTGCTCCAAGAGGATTATTTTGGAGAGCTAGTTACAGCGTGAATTACCAACCACACAGAGCAAACACGATACATTATACAATCTGCCTTGCCTCAGAAGTGATAAACAAGTCCGTATACCAACTCGTCATGCACGTCACTTTGGCCTTGGGGCATCAAAACATATAAGAGAAAGACAGTCTTCTGTCTAACAGTAGGAACTTTTCCAACATCATGGTTCAAATTAGTCTTTGTATGTTGATCCCCCCCCCCCCCTTTCTTGGTTGCCACGGAAACAGGATTTGAGGATTTGGTTCAAAAAATAAAAAAAGGTTTTTAAGAGTTGCCAACATTCACAGACAACTTCTTGGATCCCATTGCACCTAGGTCCTTTTTTTTTTGCATAGTAAGTGTTTTTTTTCTTCTTCTCCTCTTTTCTTTCAAGCCTCCTCCAGCTTTCCAGCAGTTTTCCGGTGATGTTCAAATCACCAGATTAGTGTGAAGAGCATTATTAGTAGCAAGGGCAGGAGCAATGCCAACAATAGTACCTAGCAACATCACGACACATTTGAATCTGCTTGTATGATTTAACTTGCACTCAGCACAGAAACCTGTAGGTACGCTTTAACGTATATATTTTTTTTTTTTTCCGCACTGAATCAGACCTGTACATTTGCCCGATATGCTGTAGAGAGCTACACTGATAAAAACTCAGAACAGCTTCTGCAAGGTCATGTTCTACCTGTGTGAAATCATAATGCATATGTCCTTTTTAAAGCACTTATATATGTACACCATATACTGTATAATACTCTATAATTTTTTAAAGGTTATGCAATTATGTGTATTATGATGATTCTTTATCATCACATGCTATCTATCCTCACAGTTTGAAGGCCTGACTAATATTGTTCATATTTTTGAGTGATGATAATGACTGACTCCTCCCTGTTTTGTTAATAAGAATGTGGAACTAAATGGGCAGATCAGCTGAGTGATTTTGTCAGGGCTAGGGAGTAATGTGTGTGTGTGTGTGTGTGTGTGTGTGTGTTTGGGGGTGTAATGGCGCTTCTCTCTATTAGATCCCATGATGTAATCCATCTTCTGGATAATTAGCAATGAGGGCATGGAAGGAAGGAGGTGGAGGAGCTGGCATACGCTGTTATAGATGAAGGCTCTTCGCCTTCACCCTGATGGAGGCTGTGTGTTTAATAGGTGTGTGGCATGCTAGTCTCTCAAGACCACGTTATCTGAATGCTCCCCTATACTGTCTGTACAGTTGTGTCCCTACTTCTTATTGTCGAATCATAAGTGCTTGTATTGTTTGTATGTTTGTAGCAAGCATGTGGCATCTTGTGTGTGTTTCTTTAACATCTAACAAAGAAGGAAGAAATCCACATCTTGGTAGGGGTTTGTTGCTGAGAACACAGTTTGCATCCTTCCATGCCTTTGACCTGTTTAAACCACGTAGCATTAGTTGCCACCCTAGCAATGCAATCGCCTTTCTTGTCTCTCCTAAAATTGCAATCGTTGCTCGTATTTATGCAACTGAAGACATATGCTGGCTTGCAAGAGAGCAGGATCACAAGAATTAGGATACTGTCTTATGTGTGGGTGTGTCACAGTCACACACGCAGCATGGAAACATATAGGTCATATAGATTTACACGCACATACGGAAAATAGACACTTGCGCACACCGGAATAAAGATACAGATGGTACAGTATGCATTACACAGTAAATGGGTGGTGCCATTTAAGGCAAGGATGAGGTAAAATAAAGCTTAAAGATTCCCTGGGGACTTTGTGGAGCCCATGTAGACTGAGAAGTGGACGCCTGCAGTGCAATTACCGCTTTCATGTGGGACCCTTGATTGTTTTAAAGAGAGCTCTCTGACTTCCTGATTGGCAGTTCGCCTCGTGCTCACTGGCGCCCAAGCAACTACAAGCAGAGAGCATCAGCGTGAAGGAATCAGATTTATTACTGGAGCCTGAGATTAAATAACAGCCCGCAGAATGGTTGCTGACCAACAACAAAATAGGGCTGCATGTGGAATATGCAGTGCAGCGCTTGTTTCACTTTCCCACAAATGCACAACAACAAGTGCACTTCGGGTCATCTATATTTAATTTGAGTGGCCATAGCAGGATGATGAATGTAAAGCGAGAGTGCGCATGTGTTTGCGCCGTCAGCCCCTTTGATTCAAGGAGCTGCCCTGCGTCTTCGTCAGAAAATCTCTCATTAAACCCAGCTGCACGACTGCACGTATGTGTGCTCCAACATGCAAGCACGCGATTCTGTGCGCGCGCACGTGCCTTTGTGAGCGTATGCACTTTGGATTTGTGCTTGCGCCTGCTCCAGCGAGGTACTTGTCAGGGCTCATGGGAGGGGTCAAAGGGGGAGGTCGTTAATCAAGACAGACAGGAGCAACACGCTGGCGTTCCCAGGATGGCGGTGTTGCTGGGAGCTGCGGGTCCCTCAGCCCAGATCCCTCTCTGATCAGAGTGCCAATTAAGAACTGTGCCGCTCCACTCCTCAGCAGAGGCAGGGAAGAAAACCTTTTGTTCCCTGGCCTTACATCAAACTCCATGAGGCGAAATCCCAGGAGCATTTATGTCCAGCTCAGTTTTGGTACAGCAGGAACCAAAGTATATGTGGCGCGCTCTGATACGTCCTACAGAAGGGGCTCACGTTTGGCTTTTCATGAGTTGCGTCATCATAATTTTGTGACCTGACAAATCTAACGCTGAGAATTGAATAGAAGTGATATCCCAAATCTAATTACAATTCATATTGTAAAGAGGAGATAGTTAATCATATTTTTTGGTATAAAAAAAACAACGCTTGAATAGAGCGAGAAAAAGCAGCAATTAGACGGCACGGGCGAAAACTAGCAAAGTGTCATCTCAGACTAGAGAAGGATGTTTCTATGCATCGATACCACTCATCAAGTTGCAGGGCTTCTATTCATCCTTGCTCTGTTTATTTTTATTTTTATTTTTTTTTTACCTCCCCCAGACAGCACTAATGATCGATTCCAGCCCTCAGCATATTTATTCATGAGTGTATTACACCTGGTTCCTCTTTGTTGCCGATGCATTTCCTCAAGTATTATGTGACGCCTTGCCTACCCACGCTTCTGGCTCGGATGGCATTTCTCTCTTCTCCTTCTCACCATCAGGCTTTGTTGAGCCTCACACATGCACGCTTTCATGTGCGCACCCCCCGTTTTCTTTCTTTTAGTTTCTCCGTCTCCCCCCCCACCCACCCATCACTGTGAATCAGTTTAATTCTCTCTTTGTCATGGTGGTCATTCCAAGGAAGAGTGTGTGAAATGTGTCCAGCCCATAAAGCAGCTGGACTTTGGGTACAGACTCTCTGTACTGTACTTTGCGAGTCAAAGCCAATTATTAATAATATTTTGAATAATTGTTTCTCTAGCAGAAAATGTCCATCACAATTTCCTAGAGCCAAGGTAATGTCTTCAAAATGCTTTTTTTTGTCCTATTAAGGGGGAGTTGTGTAGAAAACTTACACACCAGTACAGACAGGCTACTGGCAGGTCCAGCATAGGGAAATCATCCAAAACCAACAACACAAAAACCAGGACACACCGATAATGGGCAAAAGCAGGGCACCGGTATGTATAGGGAAGAGACTGATGAGGGAATCAGGGGCAGGTGAGTGATGGAGCATAGGTGACGCTAATCAAATCTGGTGTGGGGAAAAGAACAAAGACATGAAGTAACTCATAACATAGTGAACAGAGAATGGGCCTTCAAAATAAAACAGGACCTAACAAGAGGCTTGACAAGGCCAACAGGGTTACAGAATATAACACTAACAGAATACAACACGTCTCATCGACTTGATTCCTCAATGATGAAACAGAATAAGAGACAACTCCTCACACTTACAGGAGCTGTCACTGATGGACTTAAGAGTTGGTTAATTTCTTTTTGAATGACTGACTGATTAATCATCGTTTTATCCAACAAACACATGTTAACAGCTGTGCTCTTTGCTCCCAAAGTCCACATTGAACAAAAGTAAATGGGATTTTTAACTATACTGCTCCCCTCTGCCTGAAACCTTCTCCAACTAGATTGAAAATGGTAAAATGTGTTCTGGCTGCTGATGTGTTGGGTTATTTTAGAATCTTAGTCTCAGTCAAGTTATTGTGTTTGATTGGTCTTATCTATTTTTCATGGTTTATAGGCAGCTCTTGGGCTGTTTTAAGGGGCAATTTAGGTCATTTCTTTGCGGAAATTCAATTCAGCTCAATTCAATTCAGTTTTATTTATATAGCGCCATATCATAACAAAGCTATCTCAATGCACTTTATCATTTAGAGCAGGTCTAGACTGGCTCTTTATTTACAGAGTCTCAACAACTCCCATCATGAGCAAGCGCTAGGAGACAGTGGCAAGAAAAAAATCTCCCTTTTAGATCTTTTTATGTGGTTTGTATTAGGAATTTGATTCATGGTTTCAAAATTGTATTTCTGTTTAATTATGACTTGGGTAAATGTTGTCGATGCTAATTTAGTTTTTCCAAGGTTTAAATACAGCAACAACCAATTAAATGAATACACATGGTTTCAGAAATAATGAAAACATACACAGGAACACATATTCACTCGTTCATTCGCTCACTCTTTCGCCGTGAGTGTAATGGCCTCCAAGTGTCCCACAGAAGGCATTGCACTGGCTACAGATGCCACGCTGAATTATGATCATTCACCGGATGGTGTGGGCTGCGTCACATCTGTGTGTCCATGTTTGCTTGACTGTGTGCGTGTAAACAGAGCCACTATGTCTGTCTGCTTGTTTCATCTATTCACAAATGCCTCAGCTAGAGTTTCTTTCTGTCTCTCTCTCCATCTCTCTCTGTCCTTATTGCTCTCTCTCGCCCTCTTTCACTTTTTATTTTTCACTTTTCCACCGCGCCAGACTAATGGCATGCACCATTTCAAGGCAAGCTCGGTGGTTAGAGTTTCCTCCCACTGATATGATTAGGTGTCATTAGCCAGTTCAGCCCGTCAGGTTAGCCCGGCAGTCAGTGAGTGGGAGAGGTCTATGGGATTGATATTTTAGAGCCCTCAACCCTACTCTTTGGCTTTGTTTCACTTATAAAAATGAACCATCCTACTCTAGCATTTGCTAGTGAATTCGACCTGAAATTGTGAGGTATCTATCTATCTATCTATCTATCTATCTATCTATCTATCTATTTTCCTCTTGATGTCCTGCAGCTATCTCCTCCCTCAGCTGTGGTCGCTGAAGAATATGAAGTTTTAGCTGTGGCTCTCTCGCTGGGGAAATATAAGTTGACTGTCTATTGCATTACTGTTTCTAAGCTTCACATCAGGAGGTGATCAGATTTCCTGAGGTAGAAGGAATGGGGGAAATGGAGAAAGGGATGGAAGAATGTATGTGCTGGTTTGTCTCTCAATGTGTGTGCCTACATGTTTCTATATATGTGGGTGCACATTAGGGCTATTACTTTTCACTAAATCACATTTGGACAGGCTCATGTGTTGCTGTATGTTTCTGAATCAGGGAGGGGATCATTTTAGGCTGCATATACAGTGTAGACACACCATTTTGGGAGCTACATACTTGTTAACAGAACCAGGCAGCAAACAGAAAATCATGGCACGTACGTCTATATAAAAAGCATGCAAACAGAAATTCTGTTACTTTTTATACATACATTAGCATGAACATGATACGTAACCTAACTGGCTTTTAATGTGATTTGATTGTTGGTGCCCTGACAAGGCGGTTCAAGTATTGCACAAACAGCTGCTGTCCTGGGATTTTCAAACACTATGCTGTCTAGAGATTGTGGAGGATGGCATTTGAAACGACAACAAAAAAAAAAATGCAGTCAGCAGAAAAAATGACTTGTCGCCGAGATATGTCAGAGGAGAATGCAAAGAACAGCTCGGTGGGGAAGCGGACATCTCTCAACTTATCGAACCTGTGAGCAGGAGCAAAGGCAGCGTACTGTACTGGTATTCATGGCCACCAAATTCTGCATCGGTACATGATTCATCCTGTGTTTTGTCAAAGCATGTCCATGCTGGTGTAATGGTCCAAAGAGTGATTCCTTGACACATATTAACTCATTCAATACAAATTGAGGATCGTTGCAAAGCCTACTTTCAGAGCATCTCCCTGAGTGTTTTGTTTAATTATTTAAGTGCACTACATTACAATAAAATGTAGTAATAGTATTTGAAAGGTAGTTATCAGTATGATAGACATGGTACCCTATTAGGGTGATGAAGGTAGCATGAAATGGAAATACTCAATTAAAGTACAAATACCTCAAAATTATATTTAAGTGTAGCGGGTTGATTGGAATACACTGCGGTACCACTGTGAGCAAATTGGCCCCAACTTTTTGTTAAGTTGGTACTCATTTCGTACGATGACTAGCTCCCCATCTGAACCCTACCTGAGTTTTCCCACCACTACTTGAGGTTGATATGCTTGCTCCTCTTCTGATTGAATATATATCCCCACCACATCACAAATGAGGTCTTCAACTATTCAGTTTTACTGAACCAGGGTAAGCACTTTATCCAGCGGCCTATAAAGGCAAGGACCAGCCATACTGAGAGTGCCCAGAGCAGCGCTTTGACGCTGAGTAGCAGCTTAACAGGCTTATAACGGAGCAGGGGAGCAAGTCAATCAGCTGCTATTGAGTGACTCTGTAATGGCCGGCCTGACCATCACACTCCCCAGATAGCCAATGTAGTTTTCCATTAAGACTGTCATTACGCAGGGAGGCACGACACTACCTCCAAGTGGGTGTACTGTGTGAATGAGTGAGTGATTTAGGTGAACTTGGAACTATGCAGCAGAGATGATCATGCCCTTACACCTAAATTAATTATTGCACATGCTGCCGTATCATGTGACCTAAGGTTTCCAGCAAGTATTTGCATTCAGACCGTGCCTTGAAACTGAAGAAGTAAATAAAAAAATGATTATATCTATATAGAGTTAAAAGAAAACCACAGTTCCTATCTAAGGTCACGCAGTGTCCAGAACCAGCTAAGGGGAACTTGATGCTATCCTCGTCAGCTCACTGACTCGGGAGGGAGAGCCATTAGTTTTAATCAAGGACCACTCAAATTGAGAGACCTCCCATCTTCATAAATATAATTGCTAGAAATGTCAGACTCTACCCATGCGCCCCTCTCCCCTAGACCCGACCCATGAATAGCGATAAACCACGAGGCTGGACATGTATCTTTATAAGGGGGCAAAGCCATGGCATCTACTTAAACTGGAACACTTAGTCAACATTAGCCACAGATGGCCTCCATAACAGAATTAAATGCCAGTGAGTTACTCTACATCATCCCTATTGAATCTTTATGGACCGATCATTTGCATTATAGAGTAATTGAGTGGAAGTGGGAGATTGAATGAAATGGCTTCTTTACAGGATTTGCTGTGTTCATTGATTAGTTTTTTTTAAATGCTAACATAGAGAAATAATCTTCAAATGATGAGTCTTATGTTCAGTATAATATCTTCTCTGATATTTTTACCTGATACTTTCTGTATGCAAAGTGAAGAATATGTGTTGGTAGTTGTAACGTCTGGACAGCATCTTAAGGGTCAGCCACTACCCAGTTGACGCTCAAATTACATTCATGAGCATATCAGTACTCGCTAATTAGTTTAAAAAAAAGATACATAAAGAGTGGCCCTGAAGGTCAAAACACAATGACATTTCATGACACACAACGAGATGTCAGATTACGGAAAAGGAAGGACAACACTTCTTGTTTGTGATTGGACCCAAGCCAATTCAGAGTTCATTCAACGGATGCGTTATGGGGGACCGTGGTAGGTTGGATCTACCGGAGGGACGTTCTAAACTGTACGCTGCTGTGATTGGCTGTTTCGCTGTCAGGCACCTGATGGCGCTGGGCAGCTGTAAGATAAATGCATTGGAGTTAAAAGCACAAATTTTCCCTCTGAAATGTAATTAAAATACAAGTACAAAGTAGTAATAATTGGATGTGCTCAAGCAAAGTACAAGTACCTCAAAATTGTACTGCACAAATAGTCCTACAGTACCGAAATGTATATTGCATATCAACTCCCAACAATTCTTGCACAATTCATATATTTTTTTCTCTCTTTATTATACTGATTACAACCATTCTGAAATAAAGGCAGTGTAGAATTCAACTGTACACAGTGTGCCCAAGATTCCAAAACCCCATCAGCTCTGTAATGCAGCGTCCCTGTCTCCTGAACTTTGAGTGATCACTCTCTCTGGGCCCCAGCGGAGTGTCAAGAGAATGGATGAGGTGGCAGAGAGTGACTGACAGCTACCAGGCAGCGGCTGCTCCTCCAGCAAACGTCAGCCTATCTTTTAAAGGCTGCTGGTAATTGAATAATAAGTACATTTTGGGATGCAGGCAACGTTTGGTAAATGCCTACTTTTCTTTGAAAGATAAAGTCTCCCTGCTATGTCTTGCCAGGCATGTTTCTCTTTCTTGCATCTCAAAAGCAAAACAAGGGGTTTTATTTTAGCACATTTTTTTGCAGGAACAATTACAGCTGTCTTTGGAAGTCCCAACTATGGCTTTAAATGTACATCACATTGTTATTAAGCCATGTAACTTACTGCCATGTAACCCATACTGAGAGTGCACTAGGGACAGCTGTCATGCATATGGCTTTTAATTAGTTAAATACTTGACTTGACTGTATCTCTGAATACTAACAAGCGCCGCATATCACACATATGGTAACAAACACAAGTGAATTGTTATGGATCTGTCATATTCCCCAGTACAAGCGTTAATTTGGGCCGACCCACGCACAGGATATCAAGAAATCAATATTGCTTTCCCATGTCTGTGGCTGCGCTAGGTGGGCCTAATTGAAATGTATGAGGGAGCCTGCTAAATGATCTGTGCAGACAAGGGAGCCAGAGTGATTGCAAACATATGGAACGGTTCCTTAGACAAGAGCAACATTTGTACAATGCTGAGAGAGAAACAGACTGCAGCAGAAGAGCAAGAATGAGGGAAAGCAGGAGAGAGACAGAAAGAATGAAAGAAAGAAAAAGAAACAGAGCAGAAGAGGGAGAGTCATTGCACTCTGCGGTTCATGATGTCTCTTAATGTTCATGCACCTGGAGTCAGGAGGGATATTTCATGAGGCTTTTCTGCTGAATGCCCGAGTTAGTTAGACAGAGAAATGAAGGCAGGAATAGCTCTGAAGGGTGTGTGTGTCGTCACATCAACCCATTAAAAAGAAATGGCGGCGCAAACACGCAACTGAGCAGCCTTCTTGTCACTTGTAGGCTCAAACACTGAGCCTTGACCCGCATGAATGTTTGTTGTGTTGTGTGCGAGCGAGGAATTCTGCACTCTGGATTCTATTCACGGTTCATTCCGTCCCCTTTTCCTCCTCCTCCCCTCCTCCATCCATCTCTCTTACCATGTCTCTTTCTCTAATAAGCTATTGACAATTTGCTTAGTAATGACTGCAAGAATAATGGGCCTTGTATCGTTCGGAATGAGCAATAAGTAAAAGTGGCATTTTCTAACCTCCACAGCAGGTAGACAACTAGGCTCACTCGAATCAATTGGTCAGTTTAATTGGGCTATCTCTTCTGGGTAAAGGATTCCATCCCCTGGGCACTGAATTGGCACTCCACCACAGCACCGCTCCATGATGCAGTGATTAGTCAAGACCATCTTGCCCCAACGCGTCTAACACAAGCGAATCATGTCCATTAGAATCACGGCAGAGGAGTTACACAGTAAACCGCATAATGCGTGTGCACCGACGTCAGCGTTGGACATGATTTAGGGAGCAAGTGATGAATGAATTATGTTATGGGCCGCGGCTTACACCATGGTAGTCTGAACTGACCACATGTCTGGTGTCATTTTAAAGTTCATTTCAGCTCAATATTGTGGATTTGTGTCTTTTTCTTTTGTAGCTCAAACCTCAGTGGTGAAAGAACGCATGCAGTCACACGGCAGCTCTCACTTCAACACGGATAGAAAAAATAAAAGTCAACATGACGAACTCACCAAAAAGAAACATGCTGTTCCAAGTGGCCCTTTCGCCCTTCACAAATGCTAGCTTGTTGAGAGTTTATACCATTTCCCAACTAGCACAGAAGGGGTTATTTTATGACAGCTGACTGGCAATAATATGTCTTTACAAACATGCCTCAAGGCTACAAACAAAGCTCGAGACGCATGCTTACGGCCTAAGCCAGTGTCGCTCATGAGCAAGTGTCAAGTGTGCTGATATAACTCTTAAGCTATCTACTCCCTGCACATTGCTTTGCAAATGGAAATCTGGATGTATAAGTGCACGCGGTCCATGTTTAAGAGTGCAGTTTACGAGGGGAGCATTTTCCTCCCTGCATCAAGTTTGACAGGTAGAAAAGATGAATGATTAGTGTTGTGAGGGTTTTGCCCTCCAAGTGATAACCCGCATCATTAAGTGATGCCTCTCAATATGACACACAGAATGTTACCCGTACATGTTTGTCAGCCTTTCTGCCACAGAACACTTTCCAAATTCAAGAGAAGACACCTTGACACAAGGATACCACGAAAGAGCATCTATTATTCATTTGGTCAATGTATTGACATGGACAGCTCTGGTGAGCACTGAGGTAAGGTCAGGACAAAAAATATCCAAGAAATGGAATCTGAGAACAACAGGATGAAAATTAAAGGTTTCGAGACGCTAAGTCTCACGAGTAGAAAGTCTCTAACGGGGTCATGGAAATGAAATGTAGACTTTGCCTTATGTGCTTTAGAATGTCTTACCTTCAGTTTTAATGCAAATGTAAGTAATTTTACTGTATGTGTGCACCCTCTTAAGAGCAGGAAATGAAACGTAGATGCCGTAGCAATAGAGTTGAATGACAGCCAGAATTGATTTGGCTTGGCAAATGCATGGGTGTTATATATCCTATTACCATTCTCTGCATATCTCCAGTATATGTCTTTCCCATTCACCCTGCCACTACAGGCTGGTAAGTGTTTTGGAGCAAGCATGATCCAGCAGAGTGTGTACAGATGTGGTAATCCATTTGTTTAAATACATCTGACATGTTCATTAAGCTCCTAAGCCACACGCCCTCACATTTTTCCCTTTTCTCTCTCAATCCTTCTACCAAAAGCCGCTTTTTCTTACCGCATTGAGACGGTAATTACCATGCAGTCAAATGAGAGGATGGCAAGCAGAAACACAACGCTTGTATGTGGCTGTCTGCCAGCCAAGCTACTTACGCTGTGGAGCACACAGCGCCCAGACACTACAGGCCACAGTCGGGCTGCATATAACTCTGACTTCCTGAGCTAATAAAGATCATCTGTGGGACTGAGGATTTTTGAGTGAACACGATATAGCACGTCGACACTCTTTGACAGGAGAAATTTTTGTAGGGGGCTGAGTTGTGGGTCACAAAAACACAGCAAATCCGGCCGAAACAGAAAAAATATATTGGCTTGCACTAAGTGAGATGATGACACTTATCTGACACACAGAGCTCAAAGTGTACCGTCATACCGTCAATTTAAAGAAATCAGACAGGCCTCTAAATAGACTGTGCCGTTTATATGACTTCTGAAAAGAAAATCAAAGGTTCTTCGACCATCTATCCACGTCAGGAGCGTTAGAGACTCTCTGCCTGTTTGCTGGTCTGCTTTTCAGGCGTGTCGCTGCCAACTTGGCACATTTCCTGGGCACTACACTGGCGTCGGCAACGAGCCATCTCTGCCAGCTCCATGATTGCCATGATCTGGGTCGGCAAGAGTATTACATGGCCACCTGGAAAGAGGCGAACACCTGGGCGCAGCTTAGCGCCCAGCTCAGCCATAATACAGATCTTTTCTCTGCCAGTATATACAAACCTCCCTCGACTCTGTCATATGGTGCACACAATTGATTAGGCATTGTGTAGGCTCCCTGTTGGTCTACAGTAGGCAACATTTTGCAAAATCAAACCGCATTCTGTCCTCAACCTGTTCATAGGCCAGCTGAAAGAAATGGCAGCTGCCAATGATGCATTGTGTGATGCTCAGCAGGTGGTACTCTGTACCTAACAGGGCCTTTATGCATAGTCAGTTTAAATTATCAAAAGAGCATTGTACAGCGTGTTAGCTTGGGATTGGATCTTTTGTATAGCAGTGGCAGAGATGGGTTTTTACCTCTTTACTTACTACAAATTTAGGCACACCCTGTAGCTATTGTGGTGCAATTTTGGAACAGGGTATCAGGTGGTACAGTATGTTCGCCACTTGGATACAACGGCAACGTTTTCCAAGGCACAGACGAATTAAACAGCACCTCGCTTCCATTTTCTGACAGATTTGTTTTTCTTTTATTCAACATGTTCAAACCAAAGTTTTCTGCCTTTTTCTACCGTATCTCTGTGCCTTTAGAAAGAGCATCAGACACTTCTTGTTCTTCTTTCTTCTCTATTCACTTTTCTTCCACTGTTACTAGAAATCACCCATCTTTTAATTCGTCACACAAAGCGCTGCGGATAACCAGTTGTGTCCTTAAAAAATTACTTTTCATGGCAGCTCTGTCATCCCACGTTGGGCCAAAACGATCCTCTTGACCTCTGTCGCTAAATTTCATTGTCTGTGATCAAATTCAAAATTTATATTGTTATTATTGTTGCAGAGGCTTAACCCTTGTTTCCTTATTGTTAGCACTCAGCTCATACTGGGAGGATCCATTTGCTGCATAAATCTGCCCACCTGTCCACTGAGATAGCCAACTGCTTAAGTCCCCTTTCTTTATGTCATGTGTACCCTCACTGGATTATGACTGGATCATACAGTATTTCTCCTGGGCCTGCTCTCTTTATTTTGCAGTTGCCTTCATTAAGTAGATAAAATAATTAATAAAATGTACTTAAACATGATTGCTTGATATTTTTAAAGAAAATAAGTGGTCATTATGTTACAGTCATATGTCCACTTGCTATCCATTCTAAATGAGACAAAAGTAGCATTATAGGACGAGAACTCTGAGACGTAATATTGCAGCAAGGCAGGTGTTTTCCTCTATCAGAGCATACTTCATTTATATCACATAGTTCACTTCAAAAAACCTATTCCTCTTCTTGGGAGAACCAGTCTTCATTAAAAATGGTTCCCCTTCAGTAAGTTCAAGAGTCACAAACAGCAGGATATAAAACCATGCCTCAGAGAGCCTGAAGAGGTAAGATGTCTGACTTTTTGTGAACTTGACAATGGATCTCGCTGGGGCCCATCAAACCCAGACAGCTCTCACAACGGTATTCAGTAATGCCCAGTATCCCAACTAGTCCTCCCAAATCATCAGAACCATTGTGCATGTTGAGAAAAAATGGATGGAGATTTGAATCCTGATTGAACACAGATGCTCAGGAGTGATAGTGACATTCACAGGAGAGTGACAGCGCATGCAGCACAATCGCAACAACACGGAAAGGTCATGCAAGCAAAGCGTGTTGATAAAATGCAATACCACTGCACAACAAATGAGGTGGGAGAAACTGTGACTGGGTTAACTATACCTCAGAATTTGTGCTAATTACTAGTCCTGTGGGTGGTTGTTAGTGGGGAATGTCCACTGCTTATGTGTGCTTATATAAGCAATCAATGGCTTTAATTAGACTATTAGGTGGGATTGGGTCCCAGCAGACTACTTCCAAGCCTTAAGCAGCCTTATTGTTTGCCTTCCTTATTGCTGAAAGTGCAGCACATTGGGAGGTTGGAGTGTTGTTAGCTATTGATGTCAAGGTTGGCTATTTGGTTAGATTTTACACAACAGTAGAGGCTGTGTCTGACTCGGCGTTGGTCCACCAGTTTGGTCCAGATCGAAGTATCTTAACAATGGTTAGATGGATTGCCATTATAGACTTTCATTCCCAATCATTGAAGTGTATTGACTTGGTGATCCTCATCATCCTAGGGAAATGTCTCATCAACTATTGGATGAATTGCCATTACATTTGAAACAGACATCTATGATGGCCAGAGGATGAATCCTAATGTCTTTGTGATTCTCTGAATTTTAAAATGTAACTGTTTCCAGTGAAATATCTCTAAATCTACTAATTAAAACTAATTGTTCATAATCATTTTCATGGTTCCCAGACAATGTTTCCTAATGACTTTGGTGGTGCTTGTGGTTGATGTGTGTGTGGTTTCAGTCAAATGTCTCGACAAATATTGGATGGATTGCCATGGAATTTGGTACAAACATTCATGTCTTCCTCAGGATAAATTGTAATAACTTCGGTGATCCCCTGACCTTTCATCTAGGGCCACCTTCTGCTCAAACCTTGGCCAATACTTTGGCGTATGATCAAATGCCTGCAAAACTAATGACACTTCCATCAGCCTCAGCTGTACTTTGTATTCAGTGCTAAATATCAGCATGTTAGCATACTGGTATCAGCATTCACCTAATAGCGCTGTTGTGCCTAATGACATCCTCACAGAGCTGCTAGCATGACTGTAGACTCTTCAGATATCAGATATCAATGAATAATTTTAATACCTGCACTTAATAATAAAATACATAAAGCTATATCGCTATTCATATATTCATGTTTATGATCAATATCTCCAATGTTATGTCAGCATTCTGCTTTTGAGTGGTTCACCTCTGCTGTCTGTTCTCTTATTCGGCACAATTCTGTCTTTACACCCCCTGAATTTTGCTCAATTTTTACCCCCAATTTCTTTTTAACATGCAGTGCAAGCCAACAGTAGCCTTTTCCCTGAACTGCTATAGCAGCCTTGTAGATCCAATAACACTGCGTTTACTGAGCAAACATGCTGAAAAAACACTATGGCGCTTACCTATCTTCATATTCAATATTCCACATCAGGCAGATTCACTGACCCCTCAAAACAGAAATGCTGTGAAATAGGAAACCCTAATGCTGGTATTATTTTCACTAGCCTTTTATCTTGAAGAGTTGAATTTTTATATAAGCAACCAGGGTGACATGAAGAGGGGTTTTCAGGCTTACCTTTTATCCAGGAGGGGGGAAAGAGGAGGGAACGCAGGAGGAGGAGGATAGGGAGAAAAAATAAATAAAGTCAGGCTGAGCTCATAAAGTGACAAAATCAGAAAGCGACCAAGAAAGATCCAGCTGAAAGAGCAAATGAGAGAGAGACCGTTAGAACTGGGAGGAGGAGGGGAGCACTGTTATCACTTCATGCATGTTCAAGCAGAGAGGAACACGAGTTAAATGCCCAAAGGATGCGAGTACCAGCACTCAGCCGGAGAGATGACACCAGGTGCAATGCATTTCATGAGTGCAGGAAAGGTGGTGAAGGAAAGTCACACAGGGCACCATTTTAAAAGGACAGTAAATTAAGTCATTTATCGTTCAACGTGCTAAAAACACATTTTTTCCAAAATCTTTTAGCCACACTAGCAGCACGGCTCTGGAGATGGCCATGTCTGTCGGCCCACAACGTTGGTCTAGACTGAAATATCTCAACACGTATGGGATGGATTGACATTTGTGGTCCCCAGAGGTGATCCCTGACTTTTCCTCTGGCACCACCATGAGGTTGGAATTAGTGGTTTGGAGTGAAATGTCGCCTACACAGTCCCCCTCAGGATGAATAGCAATAACTTTGGCTTTCATCTAGTGCCGTCATCAGGCCAAAATTTGTTCGCCCAATACTTTGGTTTATGACTAAATGACTGCAAAACTACTGTCAATCCCATCAGCCTCAGCTGCACTTCGTGTTTCATGCTAACAAGCAAATATTGGCATACTAACGAGCTAAACTAAGATGGTGGACATGGCAAACATGATTCCTGCTACATATCAGCATGTTAGCATGCTGGCGTTAGCAGCCTGACAGAGACTCTTGAAGCTTGTTAGGTTTTGGACTGCAATTTCAATTTAAAAACTTGGAAGCGTTTTCAGACATTTTATACACTTTACCATGAACTGATTGATGATGATGATTGATGATCAACAGATGAATCAATTCTGTAAAACAGTAATTCGTTGCAGGCCTCGCGTACATTCGGACGCCTGGGTTATACGGTTCAGGTGTACAGTGTGTTCATGATAAATGTGCTGTGCTCTGTGCCCATACTGTTCTGTCCTTCACTCTCTCTCACTGTCGTACACACACACCAACTCCTCTCGTCCCACCAGGGAAAATATCCACTGTCAGTGCGAAAAATGGAGTGGAACAGATGGCATCAGAATGACTGAAACCACCTACAATGGTTCCCACAACTTTCCTATCTTTTTGCCGCACTCTCGCCTCATTTGCTGACTAGTTCTCTCTCCTCACCACCCTGTTCACGCGTCCCTGCCCAACTACACCCATCATCTGAATGCATCATCCCAGCCTCTTCAATGCCATCCAGGCTCACAGGTCTTGCCAAAGGCTCACTGGAAGCCCTGTGGCGCTACACAAAGTCAGCCAAGAGGAGAAAGAAAGGAGGGAGGAGTACGTGGGGGGGGCGGTGAGGAGGCAAAGACTCTGGTGTTTTTCCCCACCAGCGTGAAATCTGACTCTCATTTTAGCTGCTTTATTTTTAGCCCATCACACATTTCCATGATTATATTAACGGATTTGTAACAAAATATTTGCTAAAATGCTAAAACGTAAAATCAACAAAAAACATGCATACATATGTGCACAATCCTTTGCTCCTCAAGCAGCCATCTTCTTCTTTCTGAACTATTCTCCCATTCTTCCCGCCCCCACCCACCTTACCTCATCACACTTACCCAAAGCCAGTCATGTAAATGAGATAGTTAACAGATCAAAAGGCATGGAGAGGTATTTTTAATAGCAGAAGAGGTGTTGATTAGTGTCAGAGAAGGCGAGACAAGGCAAAGTGCAGGCAGGCTCTATTACACCCCAAGGCTTTGAGGCATATGTTGAAGTGTGTGTGTGTGAGAGGGAAAAGACAAAGCAAGAAAATGTGTGTCTATGCGTGCGCATCCTGGCATTCATTTATAGTATAGCTACAGACATGTGTCTGTGATAGTGTGAGTCTCATCAAAGTGTGTGTACCTTCCCTCGGGGGAAGATCTTTGTTAATGCATAATACATAGCCCCATATTTCCGACTATAGCAGCAATAGTGTTGGCATGCTGACTTTATGAAGAGGAGATCAGGTGTAGGGAGAAAGTGATTACAGGGCATAAACACTGCAACTGATATTGCTTTATTGTGAGAAGGAACTGGCATAAAGATGACAGTAGCTGAAGATAGTCCCGAAGAAGAGTGCCTTCACTGCGGTGGTTGCTGGTAGTTATGGAGGACTCGCACGGATCACGAGTGGCCCTGGTGAATTTAATTGAATCTCAAATCAGGCTAAGTGTCAGACATGGAGGCATAATGCTTCCAAATGTGTGTTAAGCTATTAAACTGAAGTATATGATGATGATCCGGCTGTTTATTTGGATGGTCTGGGTGTTTATTTTGCTACGCAATTCACGTCAACAATGGAGATTTATTAGTGTAATCGGGCAACACCCTTTTCTGGTATATACTGTATGTAATTGTGGAGTTAATTACATTGTCGCTTGACACTAAGCAATGTGTGCAGCATTTTTAATTAGACCTCTAAAGGATTGTTCTTTTTAATTGCTATTTTATTAGCGTCACTGTTACATGACGCTTGCCATTCGTCTTTCAAATCTTATCCAGAGCAAGATGTGATCCGAGCTAGCAAGCAGTCTTCCCCGCTGAATCTAAATTTGAATCCAACCTCTTTATAAGGTCTAGGAATAAATAAATAGTAGTTCAAAGCTGGTATATCGGTGGCTCTTCATCCCCTGTCCAGGGGCTTGCCCGCGTGCTTTTGGCCATGTCAGAAATTTCATCTTGCCTTTCTCCCCAGCTGCTCCCCTCGCACGACTCTCTCCCTCTCACTCACACAGATGGCAGAGGGGTCGAAGCACTTTAATGAATTTTCAAAGGCGCTGCATTGGCAATATTAAAAGGAGCTGCCGCACTTAAACACGTCTGACACCGGAGTCACACGCATGCGCACGATGACACGGGCACGGATATCTAAAGGCGCGAGGATCACCGCTCTCTACTACGCATGATTGCATCAAAGCACGTACACGCACACACACACACGCACACACACACAAACACCAATATTACTTTATTCACAAACCAATAACATCCACAAACACAGAGAGAAAACACCACATCATACACACCACTGCGGTGGACATTCTTAATTAACTCCATTAGAATGGCAGGCGCCCGCTACGAAGGTCAGAGGTCATTTTTAATGATGAACCTACATATGGCAGCCACCGTGTTGCCTTGCAAGGGAAACGAGCGCCACTTCTGCTGATCCATCTGTCCCGTGGTAATGGCTGCACCTGGCCTCGCATGGGCCAACGCACACAGGTACAGGGAGCTCTCAGAACTAGCTCTGTGCACAGAGGGAAACACAATTAAAAAGCAATAAGCACGCTTGCATCTTGCAGCCACATTGTTTACTCATTATGCCTAATTATCTATTTGAGTCGGAGATTTAAAAAGGAAGACTCCTTTTTACGGGCTTTTTAGACCGTCAGCGTGAGTGTTCATGGTGCAATGAGGCCATAAATGACTGTGATCTTGGACCCGTTGAATTTCAATTGGAAATGCACTCAATCGTCGGGCGTGTCCTCATGACCTATGTTAATGGTTTTCTTGTAACGAGAGGCCAATGTTTAGGAACCTGATTTGTGAGTTGAGAGTAGAGTGTCAAACATCATTAAAGCCTCTCTGTTCCTGCTTCTACTCACTCCAGAGCCTGTAGGAACCACTCCAGTTCAGGCCTCCTTTTACTGGCCTTGATCGTGCCAGTCGACATACGACTGCCCGTAGGGTTTCCCCCCCGTCTTCACATGTGGCTGATATGAAGGGCCAAGCCAGTGCTGCGCTGCTAGAGGCATCAAGGCTATTGCCGCTCCCTCTCTTTATTCCTTCCTTTCTATTCTGTCCTTCCGTCTACTTCTCCCGAGGCAAGAGAGTCTTTATCCCACCTCTATGTAGCTGAACTCAGGGTCAGAACTCAGCATAGAGCCCACGGGTCTCTGATCTCCCCAACTTCTGATCACTCATCAAGGTCTGCCAGGCAGAGTTCTCTTAAAAGCTACATTTGAAAATGTCCCTTAAATCCCCTCAGTGTTTTTTTCTTTTGTAACACAAGAGGGTGGGCAAGGCCCCCGGGAAGATACATCAGACCATGGCTGCATTTGATTTAGCTGTTATTAAATTAATTTTTTCCTCTATTCCTACTCTTACTTACAGCGTAGCAGATGGCATTAGGACATAAACATATTAACTATTTTTAATATCCCAGATATCTGTTTAAACACGTCAAGATTGCAATCTTTTGAGCAGAAAGGGTGTACAATTAAAAATGATTTTATATACAAAATCAAATAGTTATTAGCTTGTCAGTCATCTAATTTGACTCTAGTCTGACCTGGGGGGGGGGATATGAAAGGACAGTATTGCAGATCAGGTGATTGAGATATACAGAGCGATGGCGCACCGCTTCTGTTTTCAAACAGGAGACAGCTGCAACAGGAACAGAACATCTGCTACAGTGCTAACATAAGCATACCTCGCTCCCATGCTGTCACGCATGAGAGGCCTTTAAACCGGACAGCGCTGAGTCTGACAACCGCCTGACGAAGTTTTGGAGTTTCTATAACTGCGCTCGTCAGGCTGTCACTCACAAAGTACTTATTCACACCTCGACTTGAAGAGAGATTAAAAACAAGTGAGCAATATATCTTTTTTTTTTTCCCTCAAAGAACAGCCTCAGTTTCGGAGCCAATCTGGCTCCTTGTCTGACTTGTGTAAACTTCTAGATACTTCTGCAGTCTGTGTGAGCCCGGGCCATCTGTAGCCCCTGTCAGTGCTTCTCTAATTCTTTGTTGCAACAGAAAAAAAGAGAAAAAATAGAAAAGAAGTAATGTTTATATCAGCTCAGATGAAAGGGTGCGAGCTCTCGCAGTATCATTGATAACATGGCACCAATGTTCTCTCTTCTGCAATGTCTGTTTCACACCTCTCTCTTCTCTCTGCGTTGAGCCCCTTTTGCAGCTAGCTGGATCTTGGCCAGCCAGAGCCATTTTGTCCCATTATGTGGGACTGTAAAAAAAAACAAAAAAATAAAAACAGCTGCTCCCATTCCACACTGGTGAATAGGTTAAATGGTGACACAAGGAACAGGGCCCTTTTTTCGTGCCATCTAAATTGACCGACAGCAGGCGCTGGAGGGTCCACTGTTCCTTCTCGGTTGCCTTCCAGGTCTATTGCTTTTGATTTCCAATTAGCGGCCACTCAGTCCTGCAGCTACTATAGAGACGGAACTCTCTCTCTCGGTCTTGCTCTCTCTTTCTGTTTGTGTGCACTCATTGACATGTTTCCACGTGACACTGAGAGAAATGCAAAAAAAAAAAAAAAAATGGAGGACCCACTGGTTAACTGAAATGAGTCCGTCAAGAGCGCAGAAGGAATGGAGGAAAAAGAATATACGCCCATCGCAGCGACTTGGTTTTGGTGCACGTGTATAGTTAAATTAGTGCCATCTTGAATGTGGGCTTTTCTATCATTCATTAATTAAGCTGATCTTTACACTTTGAAAACAAACGGTAGAGTTTATTGAACAATATGTCATCTTTTCTCTTCTGAAAGGCGAATCTTAATATAACAGTTACAGTAATCATTTTTACCAGGGGGAAAATCACTTGGTGTACTCCAGCTCAAACATTTACAATGTATTCAATACCAGTATACTGTTTGTGGGCTGTAAGTGCACTTATAAATCAAGTATTTAATAGCACATTGAAATATGCATGCTTAGGATTATACACCGGACCATAAATGTCATATTTTACAGTACATTTCCCTAGCAAAAAGATACTTAATGATGGTAATAAGGTAATGAGGGAAAGCGATATTTAGAATGAAAGAAAAGTTAAGTGCTACTTAAGATACTTATCAAAAAGCAGAATAATACAGCTTCCTCTTTTCCCTTAACTTGACTTCAGAGGCAAATTTGCTGCCACTCCGATCACCCTCAGTCCTCCTGAGGAGTTGGAAATTGGAGGGGTGGTTGAGGGTAGTCTAAAAGAGAATATGGTCTGAGAAAGGTTTTGACAGAATTTCCAGTGGCTGGCGAAGAATAATTGAGACAGTGGCAATGATTAACAACCCTATCACACCCTCACAGATATACTGAGGTCATTTGTGTTATGAGAGATAACAGTCATAATCTTGATGTACATTTAAGACCAGATCGAAAAAAAATGGTGAATCATTTCTCAAGGAATTATTAGAGCAATAATGCAGGATTTGTGACCACGGCATAGAAAACCTTCAAGTTATGAGTTTAGTCTTCATTATCAGGCACCGACCCAACATTGTTTTAAAGCATTACTGCTGTGAATCAGTTATAATTGTTGTATTGATTGCAGCGTTTGTGGCGATCATGGTTAACATGTATTTAGGTAAAAACAAATACAGCGGCGGTGCTATGGAATGATAGGAGTGCCACAATAAAGAATAAATATGTAAATAAAAGAATATCACAATAAATGTGGAAATATAAAGAGAAATAAATAAAAGAATAAAAGAATACGACAAATGTG
>JAVQJV010086143.1:0-18929 GCA_036024995.1 Gadopsis bispinosus | reverse complement strand
TGCCTTCCTCTTTATAATGAATTGCGGTGTCCTCTGTCCAACTGGGCCTTCCTCCCAGTGGGGCCAACACCCCCCCCCCCCCCCCCTCCCCCTCCACAGAGGAACAACATTGATCTCAGTCTCACTGGAAGAGAGCTGACTTTAATAAAGCAATGGGAAATTCATTTGCAAAGAAAGGAAGCAGCGTGTGGAAACAAGATGACTCTCAAATATAAGGCTGAAGGCACGGCAATGCACACAGGGGTGGATGAACTGGCGATGCCCTGATCCCATTCACACACATGAGCACTGATGTCACGAATTGGATCGTCCCTGTGAAAGTACGTAATGTCCTGTTGGCAGTATCACCGAAGAACTGTGCAACATGTGGCCCTATGAGCAGCTGATTGGGGGCCTGGTCCGCCGTCCGTAACGCCATTCCTTCCAGCAGGTGGGGGACGGACATGGTCGAGGGCTAAACCACCACATCACCGCTGCTCCCCTCACAGTTTGGTGTGAGGTGATAAACGCCTCCATGTGGATTACAGCATTTCTGGCATTTTACAGCCTGGTTACCACTACAGTGGCAACATAAACCAAAGTCGCAGTCGACGTCATTGTTTAAACCCGTCGTTGTTTTGTGTTGCTTTGTGTCAACGCGGAGAAATGGAAGGGGAAATCTGAAGAAGTGAGGAAGATGAATGTGGTGATTTGAGATGTTTTGAGTTAAAAGTTGGTATAAAATTTTGAGAGAAATCTGTTGGCATCTGTTGGTCCCTGTGTTTGTGTGTGTACTTGTTCTGTGTGTAATGCAGACTTTGGAAGATTCCTGTGTGGACTGGAGTAAATGAGGGCTGTGGAATGTGAGTGTAGGGTAATCATGGCAGACCTACAGGAGTAACCAGATACCGACTGCCAGACTTCAGAGGAGCGGGAATCCCTCCACCCCGGCACACCACCTCCTGCAGGAGACACTTTGGCTGGGACCTAAAAACGTCCCCCTCCTTTAACCCAAACCTGGCCCTTGGTGTCCAGCCTCCCGCCCTCACTCCAGAAATCACATATTTGTCTTCTTGTTCATGTTTGTGTGGTGTGTTTACCACCCATCAAATGCACATGTGGTCATTCGCTTAAAAGAAGACCAGTCTGCAACTATTTTGAAAAATGATTTATTTTTCAAGCAAAAACAGTCACTAGTTCCAGTCTCTCAATTTAGAGGATTTGCCATTTTTCTTGTGTGATATCCATCCATCCATCCTTTTTCCTCCACTTATCCGGGGCCGGGTTGCGGAGGCAACAGGCTAAGCAGGCTAATCTTGTGTGATAGTAAATGGAATATCTTTATTTATTTATTTTCCAGACTGTTGGTCGGACAACACAGGACATGTTAAAGATTAAACATCACCATGGACCTTTAGGAACGGGCACTTTTTTTAAATCTTTATTTTTAAAAACTTTTTTCTGGCATTTTTTTTAGGCCAAATGATAATCAGTTAACCTATAAAATAATCAGCATGATTGTTAGAAAAATGCTTGTGCTTGCTGATAACACTTTATGCTGCAAAAGTCAGTTAAATTTAAATCAATTTTATTTATATAGCGCCATGTCACAAGATATCTCATAGCACTTGTTCATATAGTGCAGGTCCAGACTGACTATGTACAGAGACCCAACAATTCCCACCATGAGCAAGCACTAGGTGACAGTCGTCCTTATTAAAGGGTTATTACTTATCTATAAAACATTTAGAAATTATTTATTGGCGATTTACACATGTAAAAGCTTTGTAAAGTATACCGGATTACAGAGTGGCACTGATGAGTCAGATTACTTGTCATGAATGGAGTTAAAATGTTTGTCACACACATCCACCACAGCAACAAAAGCATTGATGTATTTCAATATCAAACCAGTGAGTATTTGCACTTGAAGACATAGTGCTTATCTCCCTTGACTTAAGAGACTAGGCGTGATACAAACAAACAAACAAACACATGATGCAAGGAAATGGTTGATCTTTATCATACTTGCTGGATCAGACCGTGACCCGGCTGTCTTCCTCCTCAAAACATCCTGTCTGACCAGAGAGAGAGAGAGAGAGAGAGAGAGAGAGAGGGATACAAACAAGATGGGGTAGATGATGTTATTTACAGTCGCAAAGAGAAACACCAAATCTGACGAATAACCAGAAATAGCACTAGCTCTAATTGCTGAAGAACATACTGTCCTTGCCTTTCAACTTTCCACTTTTCCTTGAATCTCCTCCTTTTTTTATTCAGAAAATAATTGTACATTTAATTGACATTTAATCCTGAAATATTTCTTTACGTTGCAGAGAATAGTCTGTGTACAGTTTTGTGTTGATTATGACAACAAAGGAATGAAAATGAGCAACAATACAGAATGACCACTTATCGTTTCTGCCCCAATTTCATGGTTACTTTTCTACAGTTAATGTAAGGAAACATAATCACAATCAATTTATCATCTTCTGCCTTATCAATTTAGAGATGCTTAATTAGCACTTTCATGCCAATTAAGCATCCACAGAACTGGGAAAAAAAAAAAAATCAATAATAGACTGCAATGTTGTCAACTTATAAAAGTGGAGTTGGCGTTAAAGAAAAATAAAAACCCTCATGAAGAATTAATCCCTGAGGGGAAAATGTGGTGAGTGTCTGACACAATGAAGATGAGTCCTTAACCCATACTTAAAGCATACTCATACACATATGTGCATGGGCATGTGCACAGACACACACACACCCCCACGCTGTAGTTTGGGCTCTTCCTACTGTCTTGTACAGTAGACCCTGGGGCCTTGTTATGTGAAAAGCAAGATCAAAGCAATAGTGCTGATCCAGGCAGGAGAAAGAGATAAAGAGAAGGACATACAAAGAGAGAGAACTATAGAGAGACGACTATAACGTCTAGATTTTACTCTAATTACCTCCTCGCTCAATGCCAGAAGAACACAAGTACAGAACCTATTCATCCTTAACACTCGACTGAGAGCTTGAGTTGAATGGAGTTTCTTTTGTGGCGCTCACATTGGCAGTTAACATTTCAAAAGCAACTTCTCTTTCCAGAGATTGTTTCCTTGATACTCTAGACAATCCACAGACCTCGCTGTGATCACCTTTTCATTTGAACTGCTTTTTTGCTAAAAAAAAAAGAACTTCCTTAGAAAACGGTTAGTGATTTCTGTAGATTATCTAAAGTAACAAGAACAGGTTTTTTTTTTTTTTTAAGTTGTTGCTGTTTAATTTTTAAATGGTTAAACATCTCAATGCTTTGAGCACCACACTCTGTTGTATTTCGGTCGAGGCAAAAAGGTCGGAGACAGATTTCTCTCGAATCCTGGCCAAATAAAAAAAGGCTGAATACTACGGATATGGTAAAATAGATTATATCTTTTTCTGGAAATCACATTTGAGAAAGTGGGGATCATATTCTATTAGAGGACTAGACATTTCCATATTCACAAAAACATTATTTTGAATGGAGTCAGCACCTGCGTAACACCGGCTCCTACAGATAGTGTTGCCTTATGGGCTGTTTGTAACTGTAATGTTGCTAGGCTAGCTAGATTCTTCAAGCTTATAGTGTGTCTTTTCGAGTTAGTCAGCACTGAAAGTGTTTTATGAAGCCCAGTCTGACTTGAGAGGCGTTTCTGATGGCTCGCGTAACGTGTTTTGCATCAACAGAGGAAGTAAATTCCTGACAAGTGGAAACATCTCCCGACTTTACTGCAGAAATGAACCAGTCACCGAATTATCTGTCAGGCAGCCAAGAATTACTGGTGTCACAGAAAGCCTTGATGAGGGCAAAAAGACATGCTAAAATGATTTGTGTTTCCAGAGAGCCTGACGGGAGAATGAGTAAGTGACTCGTTGCACAAATGCTCTGTTACGTAACGCTTAAATGGAAGTAGGTGGTAAAATGGGTAAAGGGAGGGACATATATTATATTTGGGCAAGTGTTTCTGTAATTTGGGTGAACAAAACCTTTAAGTCGCACACATCCACGCTTTGGGTTGTTTTGTTAAGAGAGTCCAGAGCAATAGATCTGTTGAAGAGGGTCCTGAAGGAGCATTCCATAGAGACTCTTCATCACCTCTCAGTCTCTCTCCTCCCCTGCCTTCGCCTCCCTGACTCCTTTCTCTCCGAGTTGCCTCTTCCTGTTGCCTTTTTCTAAGCACGAGCCAACAGCGCTGACGTACTTCCACGTCGTACTGGGCGAGCTGCACTCTCCAAACACACACACACACGGGCTGATGGAGACGCACTGGCAGCACGAAGATCAAGATAGCGAGGAAAATAAATTACCACTAGGGAGAGACTGTTTTGTTAAAATGAGATACCAGAGAAATAAAAAGTCCGGAGTCAGTATGATTTAGTTGTACTGTGTGCAGTGTGCTACACAGACAGCAGATAGGGATATTGTGGTGGATATTAAGCTACATTATCAGCAGATTTAATAGATGTTTTACCCCAAAGTTTCTTTATATTAAATTATAATCGTTCATTCCTGAGAATCTCTTTGAACGCTGCGCTTCTTCCTAACTGTAGTGTGGCTTTGAATTGAATTTGAGTGTGTGCTTTCCTGCAGGTTTTGCATTCATAGAGGACAAAGAAACGTCTTCCGCTCGTAGATCTAGTTCAAATTTGAACACCATTGTCCTTTTTGATGTGGCTGAAGGTGTTTTTCAAAAGTTGGAAAAAGTAAAAAGTTGCTTCAAACTTTTGTTTTCCTGCTTTTGAAGAACATATTGACAAACACCTCGCTTTAGATTGCCTTGCCTTGGTCACACTTGATGGAGCTAATCGTACGTGAGCAACTGGGTGCTCTTTCATCTTAAACCATTTTTTTCCCTCCCTTCTACACATCAGTCTCTGTTTGTGCAGCGATGCCTGACATTGAATGGCAGTGAATGAAACGTTGGAGAGAGACTTTTAGCTGAAGTGAAGCAGATGCTGGCTTTCATCCAGTACCTGCCATCATTCATCTGGGCAACAGGGGTTATTGAGAACAATCACAGACGGAGAGAGAAGTGTGCTGACAAGCTTTATACGCATGATGATGTGTAGGTCTCCCTCTGCAAAGAGCCTGAGAAAATGTTTTTCACTTCAGCTTTCTGCCACTGTTGCTCACTGCAAGCTCTCACATTACGGGGAAGTAGACATTTTTAAATACACAGGTCTGCTGTTTAAAACGCAAAACCTTAAGGCAATCAAATGGTGTTTTACTGTGACTGAAGTACTGATATATGTCTTTCCTCGACGAAGGATATAGAGAGGAATCAAGGCTTGGACTGGCTGGCTGGAAGCTCCATTTAGGAATACTTTTCATATCAACATTCAATCAAATAACTTATTTGAAATCCCTTGCACTGAGTAGAACATCCACAGAGATGAGAACTGAGCTTTGGAGATGTTGGAATTCACCTTTTGACTAGTTCCACTCTTTGAGCTAAGCTATGCTAAATGTGTCTCTGACAAACGAGACGAAATTGATATTGATCCTATCATCTAACTCCCAGTAAGATGGCAAACAAGCAGCGCCCTGTCAGTGTCACTTCAAGAAAATCAATAGCTTAATTTCTCACTTGACCAATAGGTGAAAATGACGAGTCCAACCGGTTTGTGACAGAGGTACGTAATGTTAACGTTACTTGTGTCCGCATCCCAAGATCTATGTTGGGTTCATTTCTGAAAATTGTGTGTGTCGTTGTTGAACCGTAATAATCTGTAGTGAGATACATGTGACAGTGGTTGTTGACCTTGTAGCAGGGTGCATTCTGTTTAGTCTGAGAGGAAAATACAGGAATAGTTGATGGATGATGGCGACCATGTAGTAGCATAAACTGTGGTAGTTTCTACCCCTGACGTTTCTAGTCTAGTGCCACCAGCAGGTCATAGTTTTCACGTTTCCTGAGAAATATCTCAACATCTATCGGGTGCTTTGGAACAAAACGCTATATAGATGTTCATGGTTTCCAGATGATGAATCCTAGTGAACCCTTGACTTCTCCTCCACATTTGTGGCTTTGTGTGAAATGTCTTAACTGTTGGATGGATTGTGGGATATTTTTATCAGAACCTTTTTATACCTTTTTGATATACAGTATGTAACCAAGCACCATGAGTATTATTAAAGAGAGCACATTAAAACACACTACTGTACTTAGTTGAAGACACTGTTACTGATATGAGCACTGGCCCCACTGTAGACGTCAGGTTAGGATAAGACCAGTATGAACACTGGATCACACTGACAGACAGATCAATTAGCGCAGCGACAGTAGCGGGTTGAGATAAGAATGACGGCAATCAATCATAAATAAGGGGCACCACACTTGTGTTTTATTTTCCCACAGACCCCAGACCAAGAAATAATGGTGTCTGATAAGAAAGATGAGCAGGGTAGCTAGAGAGCGAACATCATAGAATAGTGCAGAGGGAGACATGATTATTTATGGGAATGTCAGAAATATGCTAAGAAAGTAAAGGCATAGAAAACATTGGTGTATGGCATGGACACCTGTTCAAGGTCAACCTGGAGGTCCTAACTCGAGCACCAGGGGAGGGGGAGCAGTCAGAAATGTATTAAAGAAGAGGTTTTGGCTGTATTTGTTCAGTTGCTTTATGAACCAACTCAAAGAGCTTAACTGTGCTGTCTTGAACTTGCAGTAAACTTTATTTACTTTGAATTTCTGGGACTCTTTTGTTTTCTTTATTATCATTGAAGTGTATTGCAAGGGATGCGACCGCTGTGGAGAGTGAAGGCCCGGAGGATCAACTAGCCCGGTCCGGCCAGTGTTCTTTCCGACCACAGGATTTCCATGAAAAAGAGATGTTCTTGTCCCCCTCAGATGATCACTTTTTCCAACACCTTGGTTCATGACCAAACACCTGCCAAACCAATGACATCCCCATCTGCCTCTGCTGTACTTTCTGTTTAGTTCTAAATAAACATGGCAAAAATAATATTTGCTTCGCACAAGCATGTTAGAATTGTCATTTTGATGCTAACATCCTATAAGTACAGCCTCAGAGAGCCAGAAGCGATAGACTGTTAGTTTTGTTTTCATCTAAGTTACTGTGGCTCACTAAAATTATATCATAGAGAATGCTTTCGCAATTATGACCATCTATAATCGAATGGAGGGAGAGAAGGAGAAGATGTAGCCTGAGAACAGAAAGATAAGAACAGAAAGATGTGAAGATGAAATCTATTTGTAACAGAGCCATGAACATTGCAATAGTAAGAGCACAGTGTGTAGAATGAAGCTAGTTGTAAACAAACCTCTGAAGCCGCTGACGTCACAAACGCAGAGCATGAAAAGTTAAACAGCAGAGGCGGACATGGGGAGATTAGTTAGCAGTGTTGATTAGAATTCGCTGAATTTACTGGACTGCTCTTGGCTTGATTCAGTCCTTCAATCTAAGAAACATACGCAGATGCACATATGCACACACAGAAAATCTCCTGTTCACGTAATGAAATCCCCTTTCATAAGCAGAGGGATTTGTCCACAGGTCCAGAGGCTATCTGGGCAATATGAAGCCTTATCAAATATTTGGCAACACACCAGACAGAGCTTCTTTGATTGCGAACATGTGGAGAGCTGAAGGGAAGAAAAAGCAGTTGGATGGATAGAGGGGGACGTGCAGGGACCTCCAAACAGAAACAAACTCGCGTCCCATTGTTCTCAAACTACGTACACTAGTCTCTCATGCACAAACACAACACCCTTGGGGACTGTGATGTTCAGCAGAAGTTATTCTAGTGATTAGAGCAGTGGACACAAAAGGCGCACACACAGTTTCTTTAAGCTTCACAGTCCCATCAGACGTGAAATCAAAACATGCACTGACTTCCATCAGAGCAGAAACACACTTCTGTCAACTTACTGTGTTCTTGTGTATGGTTGGAGTATGGAAGTAAATAAATGCCCAGCAAAGCAAAGGCCATAGAACCAAAATAGTGATTAATTATGAATCTATGCAATGAGTAAAACAGATATCGGTGCCGTAAAATTAGTTTACACTTGACATGTTAGCATGCACGAAAGTCAGATGTTTTGAGTACATTTTAATAACTCGGTATTCTGAAATGCAGTTGTTTATAACCTTCCTTTTCCATCTACAAATCAAACTATTTAGTGTAAATGTTCTCCAAGTGTAGTATAAATAAAAACATGACAAATCAGAACTAGGCACTGTTTAATATGAAGTTCTTTATTTGCTAAATCTTGTCTAATGCTTCTAAAGTGTATTTACACAAACTAGAATTATTTCAAATTCTTAACTTAGGTCTAGGTCAAAGCTGGAGTATGCAGAAACTAAACCAAAATGGATATCAGAGAGGGGGATACATCTCTGCTGTTGCCAAGCAACTGCATGGCTCAAAGTCCATGGAATTTAAACAGTGGAAGGGATCCAATTTTCCTGGGGACTGATTTCAATGTTGCGCCTATCTTAGACATGCCCTGGACATAAGAGCGGAAGCCCGCCTGAACAGGTGTGTGTGTGTGTGTTGTATATAAGGGGAAAGAAAGCCCTGAAACGTGAGGGAGTGTGTCCAAGTCTGTGCTTGATTGGTTGCTTGCTTGCACGTGTGTGCGCTACTATATGAGCTGTACAAAGACTAGTGGCCTTGTCACCACTGTTAAGACTTTCCAGTTGGCATGGAGGTGGATGAAAAAACATAAGACCTGTAGCAGCTGCACCTTCATTAAAGCAAACTCCTCACATAGACAGACACGGAATGACGGTGCTTAGCTGACTCTCCTGCTGGTTGAGCGTTCTAACTGCATGTTGATCTGATTAGTAGTGGGCAAACAGGGCTTTTTTTTGTGCATTTGGGGCTTGTGTTGCCTCATCCTCGGGTGTTTATTTACATGAGTGAACACATTTTTACTGAATCAATCAATCATTGGTGACTGAAAGGACCCTTTTAGCTCAGCAGTGATAAGTTAACTTCCTCATTAAAAGAGAAAAATCCACAGAAACAGTCATGATGGGATAACACTGTTGCAAATTCCTTGTTTAAGTGATGCTGCTTACACTGTAGGTCTAGTTTTGTACTAAACTTAAACAGATTTCACTTACTTAAAGGAATAGTTTGATATTTTGGAAAATGGCTTATTTGCTTTCTTGCAGAGAGTTCAATGAAACTACTCTCATTTCTGTCCGTTAAACTTAGCTTAGCATGCAAGGCTGGAAGTGGAAACGGGTAGCATGGCTCTGTCCAAAAGGTTAAAAAATCCTGCCGACAAGCAGAGACTTCAGGAAATCGCAGCGCCAAGCCAAGAATAAGTCCTGCGCATAAACTTTGGTTTTTGTGCTGATTTAAAGAAAACAGAGAAGTGAGCTTTAAGTAGGCAGATTTTATTTTATTTTTAAATCTTTTAGCACCGAACTGCATAGTCAGTGACAACAAATCGGTGTCTTCAATTCAATTAGTCAGAAAATGTGTATTAAGTATGTTTAATTTATTTCCACCATTACTCCCCTTTTTTGTATGTTCACAATTGTGTGATGCACTCTTTCACCTTTTGGTAAATTGTGTCAGAAAAGCGACCTCTCAACAGTAACGGTCGAGATTCTGTGTCCTACCAGCTGAGCACCACCATTTACTGTGGCATGCTGAACTCTTACTGAACCAGTGTGCTGTTGGTGGAGCTAAAAAGCACATCCAGTTCACAACATTGATTTCACTCACCCAGTCAATTAGGCGGCCAGTCAGTCATCCAGCCCGCCATCCAGTCATCCAGGCGGCTGGCCTGCCTTTTTTGGAACATTTCAGATGTGTGTTTGGGTGTGAGTGAGCATTAGGTATGATATCTGAGGAAGATTACGAAGGACCAGAAAGCTGCCTTGGGGCTTCATGTGCTTTTTAACAGAACTGCCGCTGTCCCTGCTGCATTAGTGTTGGAAAGATGTGGTGAGTGTCACTCTCTCGCCCACTTTCTGCCTATGTCGCTCTCTCATTCGCTAAGTGGTTCAGACATTGTAAAACATGACTGCAGGGGCTTGCAGTGATATCTAGGTCTTCTCTTTGACGATATTTAACCATTTGTGGTTTGCTTGGCCATCACAACGTCACAACTGCACCATTCTTCACTTTGCCTTTGACCGTCCTGTGCTTGCCTCTCATGAGGACTGCAGTGAACTCTGGGGAAGTGGTTGGGTATTGCTGGCCCAGAACAGGACATCTGGCCTAATTATTCATGCTACTAATACCCTCATCTGGCCAGAGAGAGTACAGTAGATTACTGTGGCAAAGCTCTGTGCCTTAGGGAGAGGTTGAGTCTGGGGTGAAATGTGCACTGCTGTTTCTCTTCTCTGGTTAGTTATGTTGTGGTGCGAGTTAATAAACGTGTGGCATTATGAAGCATGCCATTAGTGGCTCTGTTGTTGTGATCATGTGTGGCGTCTATTATGGTAATGGAGCAACTAGCATGGTGTGCTCTTTAGTTTTTAGTTTTTTAGTTTTTTTGTTGATTTTAATGTGGGCATGCTCTTATTCAGTGTTTTATTTATTTATTTTTTAAGCGTGTTTGTTTATGTGTGGGTTGGACGCACCTTAGGCCACCGGCCTAGCGTCGTTTTTGGACTCAGCAGGCAGCTGTTTTCACCGAAAAAGCTTTAAAAACTCCCTACCTGCCCGGCACAAATGCCAAAGCGACACTGATTGGTATCCTTCACTCGCCTCTAGTGTTCTCCCAACTAATTTTAGCACAAGAGATGTCAAGAGGATGAATTTACTAAAAAGATGCAGATGGGGAACCATTACCACTTCAATGGCGCAAAAGTCTTTTCACTCAATCAGTTTTTTGCTTGAGAACGAGAAAAGAAGTGGCATTTCTTGCGGCCTTATCTTCCATTCAAAAGCATACGTAATCAAAAAGAAATGGTCAAAAGAAAGCTTAAACATTTGATTCCTTTTACCTATAGCATACACGCACTACACGCAGCATAGTGTATACGTGAACACATCACAGGTTCAAGATCACTTTTTAGTTTGGAATTTTTTTTTTTTTTTTACATAAAGTGGCACGTTGCATTCTCGATGCAGGGACATCAACTGTAACTGTGAGTCCTATAATTGAAGGTGTCCTAGCCAGCTGGTTCCTTGTCTAATAAAGATGAACAGCAGCAATCAGGGCGGAGTTAACTGAACATTTTAAGCCACAACACAACAGGTTTCATCCATGCACCACAGAAGAAGGCCTCCTCTGTGTGTATTTAATGCTTGACTCTGCTCTCAGACCTCCCTCCAGGGGATCTGGCAGGGCGCAGTGGAGCCTGTTCACACATAACGCTGCTAAGACTATTGACTAGAAGCTAAATGCTGGTATCAGGCACCAAATAGCAGAGACAGTTAGCAACTAGCTGATGAACATAGTGGAGCATTTAGTAGCTAAAGAGCCATGTATTTTCCCCAGGAGTTGGTAGAGACCAAACAGATGTAGAAGGAGAGAGAATATTGGACTTGCAGTCATCAGGTCACCACAAGCACGACTCCAAATGAACATTTCTCTGTAACTGCTAAAATCAGTTACTGCAGATTTAAGTGCGCAAGATTGCAAGTGTAGGTATTGGGACAGACTCAGACTACATTTGGCTTCCGTGTGAATTTGTGTGAATCATATTTTGTACTTGCTTCTCCCCGATAATTTCTATAAACTATAAGCTGTGCAGAACCAAGCCAACCAATTTAATGTAGACGAAAGCAGAGAAGTCTGGTTCTCTCTGTGCACAATGTAACCAAGGCACCCACACAGGAAGTGGTGGATATAATCAGCAGCTCTTGGAAAATGTGCAGCACATCCCTTCGAATTCACGGCTGCCAGTGGAGCGCCCTTACCTGTCCTGCTGCCTTCAGATAAGATGACTGTGGGCATTTAATCAGCTGAAAGTGATGGGTCTCACACAGGATACAAACAGCTGTGGATGACAGATACCCCTCTACCATAGAACAGGCTCAGCCTCACTGGCATTACGGCCTTAGTCGCACACTCATGTGTTTGTAGTTACATCTAGCAATTGAAGAATTTATATGAAAGTGACAAAGAGAAGCACTGATGTGATTTTGGAGAGCTGTATGTGTATCTTTGCTAAGTAAAGCAGTTTTCACAGCTTTGGTTAGCATGTCTTACTGTCTGTGCTGCTGAGGCTGGGTTTGAATAGTTGGAGGAGCAAAGGCTGTGTTTATGCCAAAACGACACTGATTGGTACCTTCACTCGCCTCTAGTGTTCTCCCCGCTCATTTTACCACAAGAGATGTCAAGAGGAGCTATGAAATTACCAAAAAGGTGCAGATGGGGAACCATTATCACTTCACTGGCGCAAAGGTCTTTTCACTCGACCTGTTTTTGCTTGAGAACGAGAAAAGAAGTGGCATCTCTTGCAGCCTTATTTGTACATGCTGAGTATTGAAAGACGATACAGTGTTTGCCTCTCATGTGAAACCCTAACGAAATATGCTAACACTGATGGAAACAAACGGGGAAATCAGTCGTATAGTCAACACGAAATCCAATATGTGCCGACTGTGCCAGCTAACCCACAACTGAACCCTGAGTGCGACAGAGTGTGAGAGACGAGAGGAGGAGGAAGAGGAGGAGGAGGAGGAGGAGGAGGAAGAGGTGGTGTGTGAGCGACATAAAAAGCCTGGTGAGAAATGAAGTGGTGTGTGTGTGTCACACCTCCCCTCTCTGCACCACAACTTGTGAGGGCGACAGCCTGTGAGAGAACAGGAAGCAGAGGAGACTGTGGAGCTGTGAGTGTGCATGCATGCATGCGTGTGTGTGTGTGTGTGTGTGTGAGGGTAAAAGATGAGTGGGCAGTCTAGCAGCTAGCTGAGCAGACTAGCACTCTGTTCTATTATTAGGATCAATATTTTGCATCTCCAGAAGTAACCTTTTGGGAAATAAAAACCCCATTTGAATTCAAAATGGCGCCTTTCCTGAGCATCTTTACTTTAAACCATGGCTGACACGACTGACCGGATTGATTGGGTGACCGGTACAGTACATGCTGTATTTGAAAATCTAATAGCGATTCCCTGAAGCACCTTTGTGTTCCCTGTTGGACCAAATTGCTTTTTTCTGAGGGGCCGAACTAACCTTCCCAGTTAAATATTTAAACCAACATGTGCCTTTTTTTTGAAGGAAGTGAGCCACTGAACCATTGAGTCTCCACAATGTTGTTTCTACAAATTAAAAAATCTGCGCTCTTTCAAGTAAAATCCTGCTAATAATGTTAATTTAATTTAGCTTCGAAGGTTGTTTACAGCACTTTTTTTCCCTGTCAAAAGATGTTGGACAAAAAAAAAACTATACAAAACGTTCATTGAAAAAGCATACGTAATCAAAAAGAAAGCGTTATCAAAAGGAAACTTAAATATTTGATTCCTTTCACATTCCATACAGCAACGCATCACAGGTTCAAGAGAATTTTATAGTTTGGATATTGTTTGACGAAACGATTGCATTATCGATGCAGGGACATTAACTGTAACTGAGTCCTATAATTGAAGGTCTCCTAGCCAGCTGGTTCCTTGTCTAATAAAGATGAACGGCAGCAATCGGGGCGGAGTTAACTGAACATTTTAAACCACAACACAACAAGAAACAAGTTTCAGCCATACACTGCAAAAGAAGGCCTGCTCTGTGTGTATTTAATGGTTGACTCTGCTCTCAGACCTCCCTCTGGGAGGACACAGTGGAGCCTGTTCACTCATAACACTGCCAAGATGACTAGAAGCTAAATGCTGGTGTCTGCCGCTAAAATGTCTAGATGCCAGCAGTGATGGGGGACTGTATGAGCAGTGGCCAGCCAGAAGAAATGAGCAGCATAGCCTGACCCATGCTGGATTGTTGAGACTTATACAGATATTAATATTTGAGAGTTCTGTAGCTAGCAGTAGTGACAGTGTTTGCTTCAGGTCTGATGGCCCGGACAGAAATGCCACAAAAAGGATTGAACAGCCTCCTGCGAACACAAGCTACTGTTTTTAGTTAATAGATGTATAATGTCAGCCTGCAATCTAATAGAAAAACATTTCAGAACATTACTGTGGCAGCCAAGAGAAAATATATTAGACTTTTAGAAATTAAATATAAGACTTTTAAATACCTGCTGAAGCTGTGTTTGCTTTTTAAGACTTTTCCTGATAATCAAACATTTTTGGTGATCAGTGAAATGATCAGTAAAACATTTATTTTTTTTGGTAATAATTGTGACCCCAATATGTACTGACCGGAAACATTTTACAGCTGAAAAATGACAGAGAGAGACACTTTCTATACTGAAAATATGTCTATACAACAATTTCTTGCTGCCATACACAGATAATCTAATTTAGTCCTGGCCAATTTATCAGTCCAGCTCTAATTAGCTGCACCAACTTGTTTTTGATTTTACTCTTGTTCTTTTAGTTTCACTTTTGTCTGGCATGCCTCATGATAACAAATGGTTAGGAAATGATGTGTATGTTTTTATGCCCTTTTCTTCACATGTAGTCGTGGAATATCTGTGGAATGGAGACTTGAATGTAAAATCTACCATAAAACAATGTGTGGTGCACAGAGAGCTGTCATTCTGTATTCATGACCTGCCCCCAACCAGCAGACAGATAACCGAGCACAGCTGGCAACCGTGTGTGTGTGTGTGTGTGTGTGTGTGTGTGTGTGTGTGTGTGTGTGTGTACATGGTGGCTGCATCTAAAGTAGCCCCTGTTGTACACTCATGGCACCATGATTCAATTATATAGAGCCAGTGCTTTGCCTGAATATTAATCTGGGGGCCCAAACCTAATTTGTCTGGCGATGGGGGACCAAGCCCATCTGGCTGTACGGCAAGTGTGACTCTGTGTGTGTGTGTGTGAGAGGGGGTTGTCTGTCTATTGTGAGACACAGAGGAACCTGTCACCCGCTCTGAGGAAGACGGATCAGTTTGTAGGAGGCAGACAATCACTGGACACACACACACACACACACACACACACACCCCAGAGACAGCAGGAATGATAAAGAGAAAATGAAGGATGGATGATTTTTTTTATGCAAAATATATAAAACAGTCATGACAAGCTGTTTTAAAATATGTCGATATAATAAGAAATATCCTCTCTATTTGGGCAGAAAAGGCTGTTAGCATTTTTATTGGGGTATAGATGCTGTAAATCACCAACACATCCCCACTCTAAATGTGAATTTCAAGATTTATTTTCTGCCATTCATTTCTTAAACTGAACAAATACCTGTATAGTATTTTGAATGGCACATCCATATTCAGCATAGTGATAATATAAAACTCTTACGGGCGCAGCCATTGGAAGCATACAGCTGCACATCTACACATGACTCCTTGAGGTCAAGTGGGACCCCCCCCAGCCTCGTCCTTGTCACGTTGCCTACAGTCCTTTGGGAGAGTAGCAGCACCCCGGGTACGAACGCAACCTCTCCTTGACCTCCCAATGTGCAAGTGACCCTCCTCTGACGCGTAAGGTTGGCTTTTATTCTTGTGCAGAGGTCAAAGGCAGTGACTGAGAGGAAGGAGGTTGAATAGAACGAGAGGGGGGAGGAGAAAGGGTTGGAATAGAGGAGAGGGAGAGAGCTGGGACAAAGAGCAGCGTGCAGGAGTGTGTGTGTGTGAGAGACGGATGGGGGGTGGGTTGGGGAAGTTAACAGTTCATACAGCGCGTCTCTCATGTTCTGCTTCAGTTATTTTTTTTTTCTTCTCGCTTTTCTTGCTTTGCTCATCAACAGGAAACCCGCCAGGCAGAAGAGGGGTGATGATGCAATGAGGCAGACAGAAACACACACACACACACACACACACACACACACACACACACACACACACACACACACACACACATATGCTTTAATGCTCATATTGCAAGGAAGGCGTCCATGGCTTTTTGCATATGTAGGGTGAGTCTGTGTGTGTGTTTGTGAGGGTGACAGACAGAGTGTACTTGTGAAGAGGTGTCTCAGGTGGATGAAGAGGCCCAAGTGTCAACTTCTATCAGTATCAGCTAACTGACTGAGGATGTTCCTAGTTGTCTCCTCTTTCTCCGTCATGTCTGTCTCTCTCATTAAGGGAACATATTCTCTCTCATCTAAATCTAACGTTGCACATTAACCTCTCCTACATTCAATCTTCTCTCCTCTTGCCCCCCCCCTCATCTGTTCTCCTTTTAAACTCATAGCTACCTGAAACCTAACCTCCAAAAAGCAGCATCTCCAAGCTCATCATCAACGTCGTAAACAGCCCCCCCCCCATTAGTCTGACTTACTTTCTCCCAAATTCTCCTCTGATGTGAAATGCTTGTGCTGCATCGTTGCACTCTGTGATTACATTTGGGTGTATTTGATACACCTTTTGTAGGGGGGGCAAAAGTCTTAATTAATCTAAAAGGAAAGTTGAAGCTTGGCTAAATCTTTCTTAGTCATCATGTTTCACAGGTTTTTTCCATTTGAAGAAACGTTCGTCAGATTGTAAAACTTGATTTTCCTCGACCAGACCTGTATTGCAAGTTTCAGCCCATTCATTCAGTCATGTTAGTTGTTGGGTTCCTTATCTCAAGCAAATGGTGCAAGTTGATTTTCATCGTGTAAAAGTGCAAACCAGTGGCTGTCTGAAATGTAGGAAATCAGTCTAAAAACTCAAGAGCTGTAAAGTAAATATATTCTTATAGTTAATGGGCTAAATCCACCAGTATTTTTACAAAGAAACAAAAATAATGGCACCTGATTTGCCTGCTTCTGCATCTGGCACCTGGCTTTTGATCTAAGGTCACCTCTCAGTCAAGTTGTTTTAAAAGTTTCTAAATGCACACTCAAGTACACCTCGGCCTGTGTTAGTCAGCCCGCAGTTTAGGATATGCGTGTTGACATGGATACATCAGCCAAGCCTGTGGCTCAGAGGGCCGAGCAGGTTTTTACACCTGTATGTTAATTCTGACACGTTGATGTTTCCCTTGGCTCTGAGGCGCATGTTAAGACAAACTAGAGTTTAATTACTGGCCCGACAGTCGCTCTCCACACACGTTAGACTGCACTGTAAATACACACAGGAGCAGCAGAAGGTGGATTTAAGCACCACATAGTTGAATGTACGCAGCTCTCTCCTTCTCTGACTCATCAGGAGTGAAATAATTTGTGTCTGACCAGTCTACTTTTCTTTGTTGTCCATTTCTTCACCTTCCGTTCATCGACATCCCAGTATTCCTGGTCTTTCTGCCTCCTTCACCATCCCCCCCATCTCACCACATGCCGTGATCTTCGTGTTAGAATGAGAACGTGTTAGGTGTGTGCTTTATTAATAATTTAGATCAATAGCATGAGCCATTACGAGATGCTAGGTCACTATAGAACACGGCCATTGTGGCTATCAATAACTTAATCAATCTGTCTGGGAGAGGCACAAATTGATGTCTCACTTTAACTAGCATGTGTGTACCAATAATACACAAATCGGATAAAACCAAATCAAGTCTATCTGATGGTGTAAAGGGTTTGTCAATAATTTTAGTTGAGATATTCTTCATATTTGTCATTAAGGTAAGGTACAGTTCAAATTGATCGATTTAAAAAGGCAAAAGTCAGTGAGTTATCCAAAGCAATTACAAACTAATTAGTCTGTGCCGTGTGCAACATTTGTTGTCTTGTTATGGGATGTGCGGCTTGTGAGCAATCCACCAGAAGAAAAAAAAAAAACCAGCCTTGAGTGACTTGAATCTTTTGTTCCCTTGACTTGTTGCAGAGTTTTAAGCAGGAAACATGCAGTAGCTTGTGAAAGGCTGAGGAGTTGTGCTCTTCACCGGCACGGCGTAAAACAACAATGAGGGTTTGTGAGGCTGTGTGAAGAGGTGAGAAGCCGGTCACCTTGAGTGAGATAGGAAACAAGACAACATACACCTACTGCTGCTGGGAAGAGAAGCATCACCATCACGACTGTTGAACACTTCTTTGAATGGCAGTGTCTTACTTTGTTTGTATCACGCACACACACACGCCACTCATCCACAAACATATCCGACGCTCGTGCACGTCTTTTTCGTGTTTTCAGCATTTGGAGCTGGGGCCTAGAGTCGATTCTTCCGAGAAGCTTGGCGTAGTTGTGCTGACACCAAATAATGTCACCATTGTTGCTCCCGGTGCCGCCAATCTCGGCGTCAGCCCCAGTGTCTCCAAGACGGCCTTCGCAACTGCCTGAATGAGACGATGAATGGTCCTTTGTCTGCGGGCCTTGTGTCTGAAGTGCAGCCACGGAGTCTCTGACACACTCACACACACACACGATCTGTTGTAACATCCACTCATCTGCTGGATACTTTGGGTAGGGTAGAGGGCAGACTGAAACATTACGTCTGTCTTTCATACAGATTACATTAAGTGAAGCATTTACCGGCATACACACACACACACACACACACACACACACACACACACACACACACACACACACACACACACACACACACACACACACACACACACACACACGAGAACCTGGGGAGATGGATAACGAATGACTTAAGCCGTGAGACATGCTCCAGCCCACACATTGTAATTATCATATATATTGTATTGGCATTTCACTCATGGCTCAATGTCAAAAAAAGGTACATATTTAATGAAAAGTATGGTTCTTAGATGAAGATCACCAGGCCATATAGAGTGTGTATGATATCTGAGCTCATTAAGCATGTTATTATTGTCATAAAGGAGCAGTAATATACATCGTTACCTCAGGGAGACATAAAGATTCTGTAATGGAAATTCAACGCATCACTACAAATCTCATTTTTAACATCGGTTTAGCAGAGGGCCTTTACCAGGTTCATGATGAAATACAATTCTTGATCCAGTTTAACATGATGAAATTTGGGGGGGGGGGGGGTCTTTCTTCGCCTCCATCACCGA